>JAEUCK010010589.1:0-102105 GCA_017311455.1 Otocyon megalotis megalotis
GTTTAGGGTTACGGTACAGGTTAGGGTTAGGTTTAGGGGTAACGTTAGGTTTACGGTACATGTTAGGGTTAGGGTTAGGGTTAGGGTTAGGTTTAGTGTTAGAGTTAGGGTTAGGGTTAGGGTTATGGACCAGGTTAGGGTTAGGTTTAGGGTTACGGTTACGGTACAGGTTAGCATTACGGTTAGGGTTAGGGTTAGGTTTATGGTTACGGTAAGGTTACGGTACAGGTTAGGTTTAAGTTTAGGGTTAGGGTTAGGGTAGGGTTAAATTTAGGGTTAGGGTTAAGGTTAAGGTACAGGTTAGGGTTAGGGTTAGGTTTAAGGTTAGGGTTAGGGATGCGGTACAGGTTAGGGTTATGGTTACAGTAAGGGTTACCTTATAGGTTAGGGTTAGGGTTATGGTTATTGTTAGGGTTACTGTACAGTTAGAGTCAGGGTTAGGGTTAGTGTTAGGGTTAGGTTTAGGATTAGGTTTGCGGTACTGGTTAGGGTTATGGTTAGTGTTGGGGTTACCATAAAGGATAGGGTTAGGGTTTTGGATAGGGTTGGGTTTGCAGTACAGGTTAGGGTTAGGGTTAGGTTTACGGTACAGGTTAGGCTTAGGGTTAGGGATACGGTACAGGTTATGGTTAGGTTTAGGTTAGTGTTAGGGTTACGGATAGGGTTAGGGTTAGCATTAGGGTTAGGGTTACGGTTCAGGTTAGTGTAAAGTTTAGGTTTAGGGTTAGGGTTACGGTACAGGTTAGTGTTGGGGTTAGGGTTAGCGTTACGGTACAGGTTAGGGTTACGGTTAGTGTTAGGGTAATGGTACAGGTAAGGGTTAGTGTTAGGTTTAGCGTTAGGGTTAGGGTTATGGTACAGTTTAGGGTTCAGTTTAGGGTTAGGGTTAGGGTTACGGTACAGGTTAGGTTGAAGTTTAGGTTTAGGGTTAGGGTTACTGTGCAAGTTAGGGTTACGGTTAGGTTTAGGGTTACGGTTACAATATAAGTTAGCGTTAGGCTTAGGGTTAGGGTTAGGTTTAGGTTTACGGTACAGGTTAGGGTTAGTGTTAGTTCTAGGGTTAGGGTTAGGTTTAGGGTTATGGTAGAGTTTAGGGTTAGGTTTTCCGGTAGGGTTAGGGTTACGGTAGAGGTTAGGGTTAGGGTTTGTGTTAGGGTTACAGTACTCGTTAGGGCTGGGTGCGGTTTAGGGTTAGGGTTAAGGGAATGGTTACGGTTACGGTACATGTTAGGGTTACGGTTAGGGTAGGTTTAGGGTTAGGTTTAGAGTTAGAGTTATGGTTAGGGTTAGGGTTAGGGTTACGGTACTGGTTAGGGTTAGGGTTAGGTTTAAGTTTAGGGTTAGGGATAGGTTTAGGTTTAGTGTTAGGTTTATGGTACAAGTTAGGGTTAGGGTTATGGTTATGGTTAGGGTTACCGTACAGGTTAGTGTTAGAGTTAGGGTCATGGTTAGGGTTAGGTTTACCATACAGGTTAAGGTCAGGGTTAGGGTTAGGGTTAGGTTTAGGGTTACATTTGCAATACAGGCTAGGGTTAGGGTTAGTGTTGAGGTTCCCGTAAAATTTAGGGTTATGGTTATGGTTAGGGTGAGGGTTGCAGTACAGCTTAGGGTTAGGTTTATGGTTATGGTTACGGTACAGTTTAGCATTAGGGTTAGGGTTAGGGTTAGGGTTACGGTACTGGTTAGGCTTAGGGTTAGGATTAGGGTTTGGGTTATGGTTATGGAACAGGTTATCGTTTGTTTAGGGTTAGGGTTAGGGTTTCGGTACAGGTTAGGTTAGGGTTAGGGTTAGGGTACAGTACAGGTTAGGGTGAAGTTTAGGGTTTGGTTAGGGTTACGGTACAAGTTAGGGTTACGGTTAGGTTTAGGGTTAGGGTTACGGTATATGTTAGGGTTAGGTTTTTGGGCAGGGTTAGGTTTACAGTACAGGTTAGCGTTAGAGTTAATGTTAGAGTTACAGTACAGGTTAGGGTTAGGGTTAGGGTTAGGGTTACGGTACATGTTAGGGTTAGATTTGGGGTTAGGTTTAGGGTTACGGAACAGGTTAGGGTGAAGTTTAGGGTTAGGGTTAGGGTTACGGTACAGGTTTGTCTTAGGGTTAGGGTTGGGGTAACGGTACAGGATAGGGTTAGGGTTAGTGTTAGGGTACAGGTAAGGGATATGGTTATGGTTAGGGTTAGGTTTAGGGTTATGGTACAGGTGAGGATTAGGGTTAGATTTAGGTTAGGGGTAGGTTTAGGGTTACGGTACAGGTCAGGGTTAGGTTTAGGGGTAGGGTTAGGGTTACGGTACAGGTTAGGGTTAGGGTTAGGGTTAGGGTAGGCTTTGGGTTACGGTTATGGTTACCGTATAGATTAGGGTTATGGTTAGTTTTAGGGTTAGGTTTTAGGTTAGGGTTAGTGTTAGGGTTAAGGTTAATGTACAGGTTAGGTTTAGGGTTAGGGTTATGGTTAGGGTTAGGTATAGGTTTAGGTTTAGTGTTAGGTTTACGTACAGGTTAGGGTTAGGATTAGGGTTAGGGTTACCATACATGTTAGGGTTAGGGTTAGGGTTAGGGTTAGGGTTAATTTTAGGGATGCGGTACAGGTTAGGGTTATGGTTAATGTTAGGGTTACCTTACAGGTTAGGTTTAGGTAAGGTTTATGGTTAGGATTAGGGTACCGGACAGGTTAGTTTCAGAATTAGGGTTAGGTTTAGGGTTAGGGTTAGGTTTAGGTTTAGGGTTGTGGTACACGTTTGTGTTAGGGTTAGGGTTGGGGTTACCGTAGGGGTTAGGGTTAGGGTTATGGATAAGGTTAGGGTTGCAGTACAGTTTAGGATTAGTGTTAGGGTTACGGTTACGGTACTGGTTAGCATTAGGGTTAGGCTTAGGGTTAGGTTTATGGTACAGGTAAGGGCTAGGTTGAGGGTTACGGTACAGGTTATGGTTAGGTTTAGGGTTAGTGTTAAGGTTAGGGTTACGGTTACGGTACAGGTTAGGGTTACGGTTAGGGTTAGGGTTAAGTTTAGGTTCAGGGTTACAGTACAGGTTAGGTTTACTTTAGGTTTAGGGTTAGGGTTCAGGTTACGGTACAGGGTAGGGTTAGGTTTAGGGTTAGGGATAGGGTTACGGTACAGGTTAGGGTTAGGGTTAAGCTTAAGGTTAGTGTTAAGGTTAGGGTTAGAGTTACAGTACAGGTTAGGGTTATGGTTAAAGTTAGTGTTAGGGATTGGGTTAGGGTTAGTGTTAGTTTCCGGTACAGGTTAGGGTTTGGTTAGGATTAGGGTTACCGTACAGGTTAGGGGAGGGTTAGGTTTAGGTTTAGGTTTAGGGATAGGTGAAAGGCAGGGTTAGTGTTAGGGTCCAGGTTAGGGTTAGAGTTAGTGATAGGGTTAGGGTTACAGTTACAGTACTGGTTATGGTTAGGTTTAGGGTTAAGGTTAGGGTTAGGGTTACGGTACTGTTTAGGGTTAGGGTTAGGGTTATGTTACAGGTTAGGTTTAGGGTTAGGGTTAGGGTTATGGTACAAGTTAGGGTTATGGTTAGGTTTTGGGTTAGGGTTACAGTATAGGTTAGCATTAGGGTTAGTGTTAGGGTTAGGTTTAGGGTTACGGTACAGGTTAGGGTTAGGGTTAGGTTTAGGGTTAGGATTAGGGTTAGGTTTATGGTACTGGTTAGGGTTAGGTTTAGGGTTAGGGGTAGGGTTACAGTACAGTTTAGGGTTACGGTTAGAGATCTGGTAAGGGTTAGGGTTATGGTACCGATTGGTTTAGGGTGAGGGTTAGGGTTTTGGTTACGGTACAGTTTTGGATTAGCATGAGGGTTAGGGTTACGGTACAGGGTAGGGTTAGGGTTAGGGTTAGGGTTAGGGTTACGATACAATTTAGGGTTAGGTTTAGTGTTAGTGTTAGGGTTACGGTACAGGTTAGTGTCAGGGTTAGGGTTAGCGTTAGGTTTACAGTACAGGTTTGGGTTAGGGTTAGTGGTAGGGTTGCGGTACAGGGTAGTGTTAGTGTTAGGGTTAGTGTTACGATACAAATGAGGGTAAGGGTTACCGTTAGGTTTACGGTTACGGTACATGTTATGGTTAGGTTTTGGGTTAGGGTTAGGCTTAGGTTTAAGGTTACATTACAGGTTAGGTTTAGGGTTAGGTTTAGGATTACGGAACAAGTTAGGGTTACGTTTAGCTTTAGGGTTAGGGTTACAGTGTAGGTTAGCGTTAGTGTTAGGGTTAGTGTTTGGTGTAGGGTACAGTACAGGTTAGGGTTAGGTTTAGGGTTAGGGTTAGGATTAGATTTACTGTACAGGTTAGGGTTAGGTTTACGGTTGGGGTAAGGGTTAGGGTTACGGTACAAGTTAAGTTTACTTTTAGGTTTAGGGTTTGGTTACGTTATAGGTAGTGTTAGGGTTAGGTCTAGGTAAGTTTTAGGGTTACGGTACAGGTTAGGTTTAGGGTTAGGGTTAGGGTTAGGGTTACGGTACAGGTAAGGGTTAGAGTTAGGGTTAAGGTTAGGGTTAAGTTTATGGTTAAGGTACAGGTTAGGTTTAAGTTTAGGGTTAGGGTTAGGGTTACTGTTCAAGTTAGGTTTACTGTTAGGTTTGGGGTTAAGGTTACGGGATAGGTAAGCGTTAGGGTTAGGCTTAGGGTTAGGTTTAGGGTTACGGTACAGGTTAGGGTTACGGTTAGGGTTAGGGTTAGAGTTAGGGTTATGGTACAGGTTAGGGTTAGGGTGAGGGTTAGGTCACCTTACAGGGTAGGGTTAGGTTTAGGGGTAGGGTTAGGGTTACGATACAAGTTAGGGTTATGATTAGTGTTAGGGTTAGGGTTACGGTACAGGTTAGTGTTAGTGTTAGGGTTAGGGTTAGGGTTAGGTTTACAGTAGATGTTTGGGTTAGGGTTAGTGGTGTGGTTACGGTTAGGGTTAGGGTTAGGGTTACGGTACAGGTTATCGTTAGGTTTTCGGTATAAGTTAGTGTTAATGTTAGGTTTAGGGTTAGGGTTAGGATTAGGGTTACGGTTACGGTACAGGTTAGGTTTAGGGTAAGGTTTAGTGTTATGGTACATGTAAGTGTTATGGTTAGGGTTAGGGTTAGATTTAGGGTTAGGGTTAGGTTTATGGTACAGGTTAGGTTTAGGGTTAGGGTTCGGGTTCGGGTTAGGGTTAGGGTTAGTGTTAAGGTACAGCTTAGCATTAGGGTTAGTGTTAGTGTTAAGGTTAGGTTTGCCATAGTGGTTAGGGTTAAGGTTAGGGTTAGGGTTAGTTTTAGGGTTATGGTTATGGTTATGGTTACCGTACAGGTTAGGGTTAGGGTTAGGATAAGGGTTAGGGTTAGGGTTACCGTACAGGTTAGTGTCAGGGTTAGGATTAACATTAGGGTAGGGTTAGGGTTAGGTTTAGGCTTAGGGTTGCAGTACAAGTAGGGTTAGAGTTAGGGTGAGGTTTAGGGTTACGGTACAGTTAACGGTTAGGGTTAGGGTCAGGGTTAGGGTTAGCATTAGGGTTACCGTTATGGTACAGTTTAGGGTTAAGTTTAGGGATAGGGTTAGGGTTAGTTTTATGGTAGTGGTTAGTGTTAGGCTAAGGGTTGGGATTAGGGTTACCTTTACAGTTACGGTACAGGTTAGGTTTACGTTTAGGGTTAGGGTTAATGTTAGGGTTAGGGTTAGGGTTAGGTTTACGCTTACGGTTATGGTTACCGTACTGGTTAGGGTTAGGGTTAGGGTTAGCGTTAGGGTTAGGGTTACTGTACAGGTTAGTGTCAGGATTAGGATTAGGGTTAGGGTTAGGGTTAGGGTTAGGCTTAGGGTTGCAGTTCAAATTAGGGCTAGGTTTAGGTTTAGGGTTATGGTACTGGTTAGGGTTAGGTTTAGGGTTACGGTACAGGTTAGGGTTAGGTTTAGGGTTACGGTACAGGTTAGGGTTAGGTTTAGGGGTAGGGTTAGGGTTAGGGTTTCCGTACAGGTTAGGGATAGGGTTAGGGTTAAGTTTAGGTTTACCGTATAGTTTAGGATCAGGGTTAGGGTTAGGGTTAGGGTTAGGGTTGTGGTACAGCTTAGGGTTAGAGTTAGTTTTAGTGTTCCGTACAGGTTAGGGTTAGGGTTAAGATTAGGTTTAGGATTAGGGTTGCGGTATATGTTAGGGTTAGGTTTGGGGTTAGGATTACGATACAGGTTAGGTTTAGGGTTAGGGTTAGATGTACAGTACAGGTTAGTGTTAGTGTTAGGGTTAGGGTTTCGGTACTGGTTAGGGTTAGGGTTAGTGTTAGGGTTACGTTACAGGTTAGGGTTGGGGTTAGGTTTAGGGTTATGGTACAGGTTACGGTTTGGGTTAGGTTTAGTGTTAGGTTTACGGTACAAGTTAGGGTTAGGGTTAGAGTTAGGGTTAAGGTTACCGTACAGGTTAGGGTTAGGGTTAAGGTTAGGGTTACGGTACAGTTTAGGGTTAGGGTTATGGTTAGGGTTTCGGTACAGGTTACCATTAGGTTTAGCATTATGGTTGCGGTATAGGTTAGGGTTAGGGTTTGGGTTAGGGTTAGGGTTAGGGTTAGGTTTAGGGTTAGGGTTATGTATAGTTTTAGGGTTAGGGTTAGGTTAGGGTTAGGGTTGCAGTACAGCTGAGGCTTAGAGTTAGTTTTAGTGTTACCGTACAGGTTAGGGTTAGGGTTAAGATTAGGTTTAGGGTTAGGGTTTGCGGTACAGGTTAGGGTTAGGGTTGGGGTTAGATTATGATACAGGTTATGTTTAGGTTTAGGGTTAGGGTTAGGGTTTCGGTACTGGTTAGGGTTAGGGTTAGTGTTAGGGTTACGGTACAGGTTAAGCTTGGGGTTAGGTTTAGGGTTACGGTACAGGTTAGGGTTAGGGTTAGGTTTAGTTTTAGGGTTACAGTACAGGTTAGGGTTAGGATTAGGGTTAGGATTAGGGTTAGGGTTAGGGTTACCGTACAGGTTAGGGTTACTGTACGGTTAGGGTTGCGGTACAGGATAGGTTTAGGGTTTGGGTTTGGTTTACGGTACAGGTTAGCATTAGGGTTAGGGTTAGGGTTAGGGTTATGGTACAGGTTAGGGTTAGGGTTAGGGTTAGGGTTAGTGTTACGGTTACGGTATAGGTTAGTATTAGGTTTAGGTTAAGTTTTAGTGTTACGGTACAGTTTAGTGTAAGGGTTAGTGTTAGGCTTACCATACAGTTTAGTGTCAGCGTTAGGGTTAGGTTTATGGTTAGTGTTACGGTTACATTAGAATTTAGGGTTAGGGTTAGTGTTAGGGTTGGGGTTACGGTACAGGTTCAGTTTAGTGTTAGGTTTAGTGTTGCGGTACAGGTAAGGGTTATGGTTAGGGTTAGGGTTAGGGTTAGGTTTAGGTTTAGGGTTAGGTTTAGGGTTATGTTTGCGGTACAGTTGTGGTTTAGGGTTACGGGTAGGGTAGGGTTAGGGTTATGGTACAGGGCATGGTTAAGTTTAGGGGCAGGATTAGGGTTACGGTACAAGTTACGGTTAGGGTAGGGTTAGTGTTAGGTTTAGGGTTAGGTTTAGTGTTAAGTTTGTGGTACAGTTGTGGTTTAGGGTTACGGGTAGGGTAGCGTTAGGGTTAGGGTTACGGTACAGGGCATGGTTAGGTTTAGGGGCAGAGTTAGGGTTACGGTACAAGTTACGGTTAGGGTAGGGTTAGTGTTAGGTTTACAGTTACGGTACAGGTTAGGGTTAGTGTTAGGGGTTGGGTTAGGTTTAGGGTTATGGTATAGGTTAGCGTTAGGGTCAGGATTAGGGTTAGGGTTACGGTATAGCTTACGGTTAGGGTTAGGTGTAGGGTTACGGTACAGTTAAGGGTTAAGGTTAGTGTTAGGTTTAGCGTTAGGGTTACCGTTACGGTACAGTTTAGGGTTAAGTTTAGGGATAGGGTTAGGTTTAGGTTTATGGTAGTTGTTAGCGTTAGGCTAAGGGTTGGGATTAGGGTTACCTTTACAGTTACGGTGCAGGTTAGGTTTACGGTTAGGGTTAGGGTTAGGTTTAGGGTTAAGGTTAGGGTTAGGGTTAGGGTTAGGGTTAGGTTTACGGTTACGGTTATGGTTACCGTACAGGTTAGGTTTAGGGTTACGGTTAGGGTTGCTGTAAAAGTTAGGTTTAGGGTTTGGGTTTGGTTTACGTTACAGGTTAGCACTAGGGTTAGGGTTAGGATACAGGTTCGGGTTAGGGTTAGGGCTAGGATTACAGTTACGGAACAGGTTAGCATTAGGTATAGGTTAGTGTTAGTGTTATGGTACAGTTTAGGGTAAGGGTTAGTGTTAGGTTTACTGCACAGGTTAGTGTCAGCGTTAGGGTTAGGGTTAGGGTTAGTTTTAGGGTTACATTAGAGGTTAGGGTTAGGGTTAGGGTTAGGGTTATGGTACAGGTTAGGTTTAGTGTTAGGTTTAGTGTTGCTGTACAGGTAAGAGTTACGGTTAGGGTCAGGGTTAGGGTTAGGGTTAAGTTTGCGGTACAGTGTGGGTTAGGGTTACGGGTAGGGTCGGGTTAGGGTTAGGGTTACGGTACAGGGAATGGTTTGGTTTAGGGTTAGAGTTAGGGTTATGGTACAAGTTACCGTTAGGTTTAGGTTTAGTGTTAGGTTTATGGTTACGGTACAGGTTAGGGTTAGTGTTAGGGGTAGGGTTCAGTTTAGGGTGATGGTACAGTTTAGCGTTAGGGTTAGGGTTAGTGTTAGGGTTACGGTATAGGTTACGGTTAGTGTTAGGTGTAGGGTTATGGTACAGTTAGCGTTAGGGTTAGGGTTAGGTTTAGGGTTAGCATTAGGTTTACCGTTACGGTACAGTTTAGGGTTAAGTTTAGGGATAGGGTTAGGGTTAGGTTTATGGTAGTGGTTATCGTTAGGCTAAGGGTTGGGATTAGGGTTAC
Source organism: Otocyon megalotis megalotis (assembly GCA_017311455.1). Classification (NCBI taxonomy): domain Eukaryota; kingdom Metazoa; phylum Chordata; class Mammalia; order Carnivora; family Canidae; genus Otocyon; species Otocyon megalotis. Next base: position 8,866 of record JAEUCK010010589.1, read on the forward strand.
CTTTACAGTTACGGTACAGGTTAGGTTTACGGTTAGGGTTAGGGTTAGGGTTAGGGTTAAGGTAAGGGTTAGGGTTAGGTTTACGGTTACGGTTATGGTTACCGTACAGGTTAGGGTTAGCGTTAGGGTTAGGGTTACCGTACAGGTTAGTGTCAGGATTAGGGTTAGGGTTAGGGTTAGGTTTAGGTTTACGGTACAGGTTAGGGTTAGGTTTAGGTTTACGGTACAGGTTAGGGGTAGGTTTAGGGGTAGGGTTAGGGTTAGGGTTACCGTACAGGTTAGGGATAGGGTTAGGGTTAGGGTTAGGGTTGCAGTACAGCTGAGGGTTAGAGTTAGTTTTAGTGTTACCGTACAGGTTAGGGTTAGGGTTAAGATTAGGTTTAGGGTTAGGGTTAGGGTTACGGTACAGGTTAGGGTTAGGGTTAGGGTTAGGGTTTCGGTACTGGTTAGGTTTAGGGTTAGTGTTAGGGTTATGGTAAATGTTAAGCTTGGGGTTAGGTTTAGGGTTACGGTACAGGTTAGGGTTAGGGTTAGGTTTAGTGTTAGGGTTACAGTACAGGTTAGGTTTAGGATTAGGGTTAGGGTTAGGGTTACGGTACAGGGCATGGTTAGGTTTAGGGTTAGAGTTAGGGTTACGGTAAAAGTTACGGTTATGTTTAGGGTTAGGGTTAGGGTTACGGTTACGGTACAGGTTAGGTTTAGGGTTAGGGTTAAGGTTAGGGTTGCGGTACAGTTTAGGGTTAGGGTTATGGTTATGGTTACGGTACAGGTTAGCATTAGGGTTAGGGTTAGGCTTAGGGTGAGGTTTAGTGTAGGGTTACGGTACAAGTTAGGGTTAGGGTTAGGTTAAATGTTAGGGTTACGCTACAAGTTAGGGTTAGGGTTAGGGTTATTGTTAGGGTTACCGTACAGGTTAGCGTTAGGGTTAAGGTTAGGGTTGCGGTATAGGTTAGGGTTAGGGTTAGTTTAGGGTTAGGGTTATGGGTAGTTTTATCGGTAGGGTTAGGGTTACAGTACAGGTTAGGGTTAGGGTTACGGTACTGGTTAGTTTTAGGGTTAGGGTTAGGGTTAGGGTTAGGGTTACCGTACAGGTTAGGGTTACTGTTACGGTTAGGGTTGCGGTACAGGTTAGGTTTAGGGTTTGGGTTTGGTTTATGGTACCGGTTAGCATTAGGGTTAGGGTTAGGGTTAGGGTTAGGGTTACGGTTACGGTACAGGTTAGTATTAGTTTTAGGTTAAGTTTTAGTGTTACGGTACAGGTTAGGGTAAGGGTTAGTGTTAGGGTTACCGTACAGGTTTTGTCAGCGTTAGGGTTAGGTTTAGGGTTAGTATTAGGGTTACATTAGAATTTAGGGTTAGGGTTAGTGTTAGCGTTGGGGTTACGGTACAGGTTAGGTTTAGTGTTAGGTTTAGTGTTGCGGTACAGGTAAGGGTTACGTTAGGGTTAGGGTTAGGTTTAGATTTAGGGTTAGGTTTAGGGTTAAGTTTGCAGTACAGTTGTGGTTTAGGGTTACGGGTAGGGTAGGGTTAGGGTTAGGGTTACGGTACAGGGCATGGTTAGGTTTAGGGGTAGAGTTAAGGTTACGGTAGAAGTTACGGTTAGGTTTAGGGTTAGTGTTAGGTTACAGTTACAGTACAGGTTAGGGTTAGTGATAGGGGTAGGGTTAGGTTTAGGATTATGGTACTGGTTAGCGTTAGGGTTAGGGTTAGGGTTAGGGTTACGGTATAGCTTACGGTTAGGGTTAGGTGTAGGGTTACGGTACAGTTAAGGGTTAGGGTTAGAGTTAGGGTTAGTGTTAGGGTTACCGTTACGTTACAGTTTAGGGTTAAGTTTAGGGATAGGGTTAGGGTTAGGTTTATGGTAGTTGTTAGCGTTAGGCTAAGGGTTGGGATTAGGGTTACCTTTACAGTTATGGTGCAGGTTAGGTTTACGGTTAGGGTTAGGGTTAGGTTTAGGGCTAAGGTTAGGGTTAGGGTTAGGGTTAGGTTTACGGTTACGGTTATGGTTACCGTACAGGTTAGGGTTAGGGTTACGGTTAGCGTTAGGATTAGGGTTACCGTACAGGTTAGTGTCAGGATTAGTATTAGGGTTAGGGTTAGTGGTTAGGGTTAGGCCTAGGGGGCAGTACAAGTTAGGGTTAGGTTTAGGGTTAGGGTTAGGTTTAGGGTTACGGTACAGGTTAGGGTTAGGTTAAGGGTTACGGTACATGTTAGGGTTAGGTTTAGGGGTAGGGTTAGGGTTAGGGTTACCGTACAGTTTAGGGATAGCGTTAGGGTTAGGGTTAGGTTTACCGTACAGGTTAGGATCAGGGTTTGGGTTAGGGTAAGGGTTAGAGTTAGGATTGTGGTACAGCTTAGGGTTAGAGTTAGTTTTAGTGTTACCGTACAGGTTAGGGTTAGGGTTAAGATTAGGTTTACGGTTAGGGTTGCGGTACAGTTTCAGGTTAAGGTTGGGGTTAGGATTACGATACAGTTTATGGTTAGGTTTAGGGTTAGGGTTAGGGTTACGGTACAGGTTATGATTAGGGTAAGGTTTAGTGTTAGGGTTACGGTACAAGTTAGTGTTAGGGTTAGGGTTAGGGTTAGGGTTACCGTACAGGTTAGTGTTAGGGTTAAGGTTAGGGTTGCGGTACAGTTTAGGGTTAGGTTTATGGTTAGGGTTATGGTAGAGGTTAGCATTAGGGTTAGGGCTAGGGTTAGGGTTAGGGTTACCGTACAGGTTAGGGTTAGTGTTACGGTTAGGGTTGCGGTACAGGTTAGGTTTAGGTTTTGGGTTTGGTTTACGGTACAGGTTAGCATTAGGGTTAGGGTTAGGTTTAGGGTTATGGTAGAGGTTAGGGTTAGGTTTAGGGTTAGGGTTATGGTTACGCTACAGGTTATCATTAGGTTTAGGTTAAGTGTTAGTGTTATGGTACAGGTTTGTGTAATGGTTAGTGTTAGGGTTACCGTACAGGTTAGTGTCAGTGTTAGGGTTGGGTTAAGGTTCGTGTTAGAGTTACAGTACAGGTTCGGGTTAGGGTTAGGGTTGGGTTTAGGTTTACAGTACAGGTTAGGATTAGGGTTAGGTTTAGTGTTAGGGTTACAGTACAAGTTACGGTTAGGGCTAGAGTTAGTGTTAGGGTTACCGTACAGATTAGGGTTAGGGTTAGAGTTAAGGTTAGGGTTGCGGTACAGTTTAGGGTTAGGGTTATGTTTAGGATTACGGTACAGTTTAGCATTAGGGTTAGGGTTAGGGTTGCAGTATAGGTTAGGGTTAGGGATAGGGTTAGGGTTAGGGTTAGGGTTAGGGTTAGGGTTAGGGTTATGGATAGTTTTAGGGTTAGGGTTAGGGTAAAAGTACAGGTTAGGGTTAGGGTTACGGTACCGGTTAGTTTTAGGGTAAGGGTTAGGTTTAGGGTTAGGGTTATGGTTACCGTATTGGTTAGGGTTAGTGTTACGGTTAGGGTTGCGGTACAGGTTAGGTTTAGGGTTTGGGTTTGGTTTACGGTACAGGTTAGCATTAGGGTTAGGGTTTGGGTACAGGTTAGGGTTAGGGTTAGGGCTAGGGTTACAGTTACGGAACAGGTTAGCATTAGGTTTAGGTTAGTGTTAGTGTTATGGTACAGGTTAGGGTAAGGGTTAGTGTTAGGGTTACTGCACAGGTTAGTGTCAGCGTTAGGGTTAGGGTTAGTGTTTGGGTTACATTAGAGTTTAGGGTTAGGGTTAGGGTTAGGGTTACGTTACAGGTTAGGTTTAGTGTTAGGTTTAGTGTTGCGGTACAGGTAAGAGTTACGGTAGGGTTAGGGTTAGGGTTAGGGTTAAGTTTGCGGTACAGTTTGGGTTAGGGTTATGGGTAGGGTCGGGTTAGGGTTAGGGTTACGGTACAGGGCATGGTTTTGTTTAGGGTAGAGTTAGGGTTACGGTACAAGTTACCGTTAGGTTTAGGTTTATTGTTAGGTTTATGGTTACGGTACAGGTTAGGGTTAGTGTTAGGGGTAGGGTTAGGTTTAGGGTTATGGTACAGGTTAGCGTTAGGGTTAGGGTTAGGGTTACGGTATAGGTTACCGTTAGTGTTAGGTGTAGGGTTATGGTACAGTTAAGGGTTAGGGTTTGGGTTAGGGTTAGCGTTAGGGTTACCGTTACGGTACAGTTTAGGGTTAAGTTAGGGATAGGGTTAGGGTTAGGTTTATGATAGTGGTTACCGTTAGGCTAAGGGTTGGGATTAGGGTACCTTTACAGTTACGGTACAGGTTATGTTTACAGTTAGGGTTAGGGTTAGGGTTAGGGTTAGGGTTAGGGTTAAGGTAAGGGTTAGGGTTAGGTTTACGGTTACGGTTATGGTTACCGTACAGGTTAGGGTTAGCGTTAGGGTTAGGGTTACTGTACAGGTGTGTGTCAGGATTAGGAGTAGGGTTAGGGTTAGGGTTAGGGTTAAGCTTAGGGCTGCAGTACAGGTTAGGGTTAGGGTTAGGGTTAGGTTTAGGGTTACAGTACAGGTTAGGGTTAGGTTTAGGGTTACGGTACAGGTTAGAGTTAGGGTTAGAGTTATGTTTAGGGTTATGGTACAGGTTAGGGTTAGGTTTAGGGTTAGGTTGTGGGTTATGGTACAGGTTAGTGTTAGGGTTAGGTTATGGTTATCGTTAGGGTTAGGGATAGGGTTATGACACCGTTTAGGTTTAGGGTTATGGTTAGGTTTACCGTACAGGTTAGGGTTAGGGTCATGGTTATGGTTAGGTTTAGGGTAAGGGTTAGGTTTACCGTACGGGTTAGAGTCAGGGTTAGGGTTGGTTAGGGTTTCGTTGCGGTACGTTAGGGTTAGGGTTAGGTTAGGGTTAGGGTTAGGTTTGGGTTACGTTACAAGTTATGCTTACGGTTAGGTTTAGGGTTATGTTTAAGTTATAGGTTAGCATTACGTTAGGTTTAGGGTTAGCTTTAGTGTAATTGTACAGGTTAGGGTTAGGGTTAGTGTTAGGGTTAGGGTTACGGTGAGGGCTGCATTACAGATTAGGTTTAGCGTTACGGTTAGGGTTACCGTACAGGTTAGGGTTAGGGTTAGCTTTAGGGTTAGGGTTACCATACAGGTTAGTGTGACGGTTAGGTGTATGGTTAGGTTTAGGGTTAGGGTTGAGGTAAAGGTTAGGATTAGGATTAGGGTTGGGGTTACCGTACACGTTTGAGTTAGGTTTAGGGTTAGTGTTGCAGTACAGGTTAGGGTTAGGGTTAGGGTTACGGTTACGGTACTGATTAGCATTAGGTTTAGGGTTAGGGTTAGGTTTCGGGTTACGGTACAGGTTAGGGTGAAGGTTTGTGTTAGGGTGAGGTTACGGTATAAGTTAGGTTTACGGTTAGGTTTAGGGTTAGTGTTACGGTATAGGTTTGCATTAGGATTAGGTTCAGTTTTAGGTTTAGTGTTACAGTACAGGTTAGGGTTAGGTTTAGGGTTAGGGTTAGGTTTAGCGTAACGGTACAGGTTAGGGTTAGGTTTAGGGGTAGGGTTAGGTTACGGTACAGGTTAGGGTTAGGGTTAGTGTTAGGGTTACAGTACTGCTTAGGTTTAGGGTTAAGGTTAGGGTTAGGGTACCGAACAGGTTATGGTTATGGTTAGGGTTAGGGTTAGATTTAGGGTTATCGTATAGGTAAGTGTCAGGGTTAGGGATAGGGTTAGGTTTAGGTTTAGGGTTATGGTTGCGGTACAGCTTAGGGTTAGGATTATGTTTAGGGTTACCGTACAGGTTAGGGTTAGGGTTAGGGTTAGGGTTAGAGTTACGGTACAGGTTATGATTAGGGTTAGGGTTGGGGTTACGTTCAGGTTAGGGTTGGGGTTAGGGTTAGGGTTACGGTACAGGTAGGGTTAGGGTTAGGGGTAGTGTTATGGAACAAGTTAGGGTTATGGTTAGTTTTAGGGTTAAGGTTATGGTATAGGTTAGCGTTAGGGTTAGGGTTAGGGTTATGTTTAGTTTTACGGTACAGGTTAGGTTTAGTGTTAGGGTTAGGGTTAGAGTTAGGATTATGGTACAGGTTAAGGTTAGGGTTAGGGTTATGGTACAGGGTAGGGTTAGGGTTAGGGTTAGGGTTAGGGTTTCGATACAAGTTAGGGTTACGATTAGTGTTAGGGTTAGGATTACAGTACAGGTTAGTGTTAGTGTTAGGTTTTGGTTAGGGTTAGGTTTCCAGTACAGTTTAGGTTTAGGGTTAGTGGTACTTTTACGGTCCAGGTTAGGGTTAGGGTTTGGGTTAGGGTTTTTGTACAGGTTAGGGTGAGCGTTAGCGTTAGGGTCTGGGTTATGGTACAGTTCAGGGTTAGGGTTATGGTACAAGTTAGGGTTAGGGTTAGGTTTAGGGTTAGTGTTAGTGTTACCGTACAGGTTAGGGTCAGGGTTAGGATTAGGCTTAGGTTTAGGGTTACCCTTATGGTACAGGTTAGGGTTAGGGTTAGCTTAATGATACGGGACACGTAAGGGTTACGGTTAGGGTTATGCATAGGGTTAGGGTAGGGTTGCCGTATAGGTATGGGTTAGTGTGCTGGTAGGGTTAGGGTTACGGTACAGGTAGGGTAAGGGTTAGAGTTACGGTACAGGTTATGATTAGAGTTAGGTTTAGGGTTACGTTCATGTTAGGGTTAGGGTTAGGGTTAGGGTTATGTTGAGGTTTATGGTACAGGTTAGGGTTAGTGTTAGGGTTAGGGTTAGAGTTAGGGTTACGGTTCAGTTTAGGTTTAAGGTTAGGGTACGGTACAGGTTAGGGTTAGGGTTAGAGTTAGGGTTCGATACAAGTTAGGGTTTATGTTAGGGTTAGGATTATGGTACAGGTTAGGGTTACGGTTAGGGTAAGGGTTAGGGTTAGGTTTTCAGTACATGGTAGGTTAGTGTTAGTAGTACTTTTACGGTCAAGGTTAGGGTTAGGTTAGGGTTAGGGTTTCGGTACAGGTTAGGGTTATGGCTAGGGTCTGGGTTACAGTACAGGTCAGGGTTAGGGTAACGGTACAGGTTACTCCTAGAGTTAGGGTTAGGGTTACTGTACAAGTTAGGGTTAGGGTTAGGGTTAAGGTTAGTGTTAGGTTTACCGTATAGTCTAGGGTCAGGGTTAGGATTAGGCTTAGGGTCAGGGTTACGCTTGCGGCACAGTTTAGGGTTAGGGTTAGGGTTAGGGTTAGGGTTTCGATGCAAGTTAGGGTAGGGTCAGTGTTAGGGTTAGGATTATGGTACAGGTTAGTGTTAGGGATAGGGTTAGGGTTAGGGTTAGGGTTACGGTACAGGTTATGGCTATGGTTATGGTTAGGGTTAGGGTTTCGGTACAGATTAGGTTTAGGTTTAGGGTTAGAGTTACCATACTGGTTAGGTTTAGGGTTAGGGTTTGAGTTGCGGTACAGGTTAGTTTAGGTTAGCATTAGAGTTACTGTACAGGTTAGGGTTAGGGTTAGGTTTAAGGTTGGGGTTATGGTACAGGTTATGGTTAGTTTTAGGGTTAGGGTGAGGGTTACGGTACAGTTTAGTGTTAGGGTTAGTGTTAGGGTTACGGTACAGGTTAGGTTTAAGTTTAGGGTTAGTGTTGGGTAAGGGTTATGGTATAGGTTAGCGTTAGGGTTAGGGTTTGGTTTAGCTTTAGGGTTACAGTACAGGTTAAAGTTAGGGTTAGTGTTAGGGTTAGGGTTACGATACAGGTTAGGGTAAGGGTTAGGGTTACTGTACAGGTTAGGGTTAGGGTTAGGGTTAGGTTTAGAGTTGGTTAGAGTTAGGGTTAGGGTACCGTTTAGGTTTAGGGTTAGGTTTAGGGTTAGGGTTACAGTTCATGTTATGGTTAGATATAGGGTTAGGGTTACGGTACAGGTTCGGGTTAGGGTTAGGTTCAGGGGTACAGTACAGGTTAGTGTTAGGGTTAGGGTTAGGTTTTGTGTTAGGTTTACAGTAGAGGTTAGGGTTAGGTTTAGGGTTAGGGTTAGGGTTACGGTACAGTTTAGGGTTAGGCTTAGGGTTAAGGTAGGGTTAGGATTAGGTTTACGGAACAGGTTAGGTTTAGGTTTAGGTTTAGGGTTAGGGTTAGGCTTAGTGTTATGGTACAAGTTAGGGTTAGGGGTAGGGTTAGTGTTAGGGTTAGGGTTAGGTTTGCCATAGAGTTTAGGGTTAGGGTTAGGGTACAGATTATGTTTAGAGTTAGAGTTAAGGTTAGGGTTAGGGTTACGGTGCAGTGTAGGGTTAGGATTAGTGTTATATTGAGGATTACGGTACAAATTAGGGTTAGGGTTAGTGTTAGGGTTAGGGTTATGGTTCAGGTTAGTGTTAGGGTTAGGTTTAGGGTTAGGGTTAGGGTTACAGTACAGGTTACGGTTATGTTTAGGGGTAGGGGTATGGTACAGGTTAGGGTTATGGTTAGGGTTACGGTATAGCTTAGGGTTAGGGTTATGGTTAGGTTGTCGGTAAGGATTAGGGTTAGTGTTAGTGTTACGGAATAGTAGAGGTTAGTGTTAGGATTAGGGTAGGGTTAGGGTTAGAGTTAGGGTTACGGCACAGGTGTGGTTTAGGGTTAGGATTAGTGTTACGGTACAGGTAAGGGTTACAGATAGGTTTAGGGTTAGGGTTACGTTTGCAGTACAGTTGTGGTTTAGGTTTAAGGGTAGGGTTAGGGTTAGGGTTAGGGTATCGGTACAGGGCATGTTTAGGTTTAGGGTTAGGGTTAGGTTTACGGTGCAAGTTATCTTTAGGTTTAGGGTTAGTGTTAGGGTTAGGGTTAAGGTAAAGTTTAGGATTAGGGTTAGGGTAGGGTTATGGTACAGGTAAGGGTTAGGGTTAGGGTTAGCTTTAGGGTTAGGTTTACAGAACAGTTTAAGGTTAAGTTTAGGGTTAGGGTTAGGTTTAGGTTTATGGTAGTGGTTAGGGTTAGGCTTAGGGTTGGGTTTAGGTTTACGTTTATGGTTACGGTACTGGTTAGGGTTATGGTTATGGTTAGGGTTAGTGTTAGGGTTAAGGTTAGGGTTAGGGTTAGGTTTAGGGTTATGGTACATGTTAGGGTTAGGGTTAGGTTCAAGGTTAGAGTTAAGGATAGGTTTAGGTTTAGTGTTAGGTTTACGGTAGATGTTAGGGTTATCATTAGGCTTATGGTTGCGGTACAGGTTAGGTTTAGGGTTAGGGTTGGGGTTAGCGTATAGTTTATGGTTAGGGTTTGGGTTAAGGTTAGGGTTGCGGTACAGGTTAGGTTTCAGGTAAGGGTTACGGTTACGGTACAGGTTAGTATTTGGTTTAGGGTTAGGGTTAGTGTTAGGGTTACAGTACAGGTGAGGGTTAGGGCTAGGTTTAGGGTTACCGTTGCGGTACAGGTTAGGGTTAGCGTTACATTTAGGGTTACCGTACAGGTTAGGGTTAGGGTTAGGGTTACCGTACAGGTTAGTGTCAGCATTAGGGTTAGGGTTACGATTAGTGTTAGGGTTACAGTACAGGTTAGGGTTAGGGTTAGGGTTAAGGGTATGGTACAGGTTAGGTTTATGGTTAGGATTAGTGTTACAGTACAGGTAAGGGTTACGGTTAGGTTTAGTGTTAGGGTTATGGTTAGGGTTGAGTTTGCGGTACAGTTGTGGGTAAGGGTTACGGGTAGTGTTAGGGTTAGGGTTAGGTTTGCCATAGAGTTTAGGGTTACGATTAGGGTACAGATTATGTTTAGAGTTAGGGTTAAGGTTAGGGTTAGGGTTACGGTGCAGTGTAGGGTTAGGTTTAGTGTTAGGTTTAGGATTACGGTACAATTTAGGGTTAGGGTTAGTGTTAGGGTTAGGGTTATGGTACAGGTTAGTGTTAGGGTTACGTTTAGGGTTAGGGTTAGGGTCCTGGTACAGGTTACGGTTATGTTTAGGGGTAGGGGTACGGTACAGGTTAGGGTTAGGGTTAGGGTTATGGTATAGGTTAGGGTTAGGATTATGGTTAGGTTTTCGGTACAGATTAGGGTTAGGGTTAGTGTTAGGGTTACAGTAGAGGTTAGGGTTAGGATTAGGGTTAGGGTTAGGGTTACGGCACAGGTTAGGTTTAGGGTTAGGATTAGTGTACGGTACAGGTAAGGGTTACGGTTAGGTTTAGCGTTAGTGTTAGGGTTAGGGTTAAGTTTGCAGTACAGTTGTGGGTTAGGTTTACGGGTAGGGTTAGGGTTAGGGTTATGGTTACGGTACAGGGCAGGGTTAGGTTTAGGGTTAGGGTTTGGTTTAAGGTACAAGTTATCTTTAGGTTTAGGGTTAGTGTTAGGGTTAGGGTTAAGGTAAAATTTAGGGTTATGGTACAGGTAAGGGTTAGGGTGTCGGTTAGCTTTAGGATTAGGGTTACGGTAGAGTTTAAGGTTCAGTTTAGGGTTATGGTTAGGTTTAGGTTTATGGTAGTGGTTAGGGTTAGGCTTAGGTTTGGGTTTAGGTTTACGTTTATGGTTACGGTACAGTTTAGGGTTACGGTGAGGGTTAGGATTAGGGTTAGGGTTAAGGTTCGGGTTAGCGTTAGGTTTAGGGTTACGGTACAGGTTAATGTTAGGGTTAGGTTTAAGGTTAGGGTTAGGGATTGGTTTAGGTTAGTGTTAGGTTTACGGTAGATGTTAGGGTTTTCGTTAGGCTTAGGGTTGCGGTAAAGGTTAGGGTTAGGGTTAGGGTTGGGGTTACCGTATAGTTTAGGGTTAGGGTTTGGGTTAAGGTTAGGGTTGCGGTACAGGTTAAGTTTCGGGTTAGGGTTACGGTTATTGTACAGGTTAGTATTAGGTTTAGGGTTAGAGTTAGGATTACAGTACAGGTTAGGGTTAGGGCTAGGCTTAGGCTACCATTGCGGTACAGGTTAGGGTTAGCATTACGTTTAGGGTTACCGTACAGGTTAGAGTTAGGGTTATGGTTAGGGTTACCGTACAGGTTAATGTCAGCGTAAGGGTTAGTTTTAGGGTTAGTGTTAGGGTTACAGTAGAGGTTAGGGTTAGGCTAGGTTTAGGGCTCCGGGTAGGGTTAGGGTTACGGTACAGGTTAAGTTTAGGGTTAGGATTAGTGTTACGGTACAGGTAAAGGTTATGGTTACATTAGGGTTAGGGTTAGGGTTACGTTTGCGGTACAGTTGTGGGTTAGGTTTAAGGGTAGGGTTAGGGTTAGTGTTAGGGTTAGGTTACGGTACAGGGCAGGGTTAGGTTTAGGTTTAGAGTTAGGGTTACGGTACAAGTTACAGTTAGGTTTAGGGTTATTGTTAGGTTTAGGGTTACGGTACAGGTTAGGGTTAGGGGTAGGGGTAGGGTGAGGTTTAGGGTTGTGGTTCAGGTTAAGTTTAGGTTTAGGGTTAGGGTTACGGTATAGGTGAGGGTTAGGGTTAGGGGTAGGGTTACGGTACAGTTAAGGGTTAGGGTTAGGGTTAGCGTTAGGGTTACGGTAACGGTACAGTTTAGGGTTAAGTTTAGGGTTAGGGTTAGGGTTAGGTTTATGGTAGTGTTTAGGGTTAGGCTTAGGGTTGGGTTTAGGTTTACGTTTATGGTTACAGTACAGGTTAGGTGTACGTTTAGGGTTAGGGTTAGGGTTAGTTTTAAGGTTAGGGTTAGGGTTAGGGTTTGTGATATGGTTATGATTACCATACAGGTTAGGGTTAGGGTTAGGGTTATGGTTAAGGTTAGGGTTACTGAACAGGTTAGTGTCAGGGTTAGGATTAGGGTTAGGTTTAGGGTTAGGTTTAGGCTAACTCTGCAGTACAGGTTAGGGTTAGGGTTAGGGTTGCGGTACAGGTTAGGGTTAGGTTTCGGGGGTATGGATTGGGTAAGGGTACAGGTTAGGTTTAGGGTTAGGTTTAGGGTTAGGGTTAGGGTTAGGGTTACCATACAGGGTAGGATCAGGGTTAGGTTTAGTGTTTGGGTTAGGGTTAGGGTTGCGGTACAGCTTAGGGTTAGAGTTAATTTTAGTGTTACCATACAGGTGAGGGTTAGGGTGAAGGTTAGGGTTAGGTTTAGTGTTGCGGTAAATGTTGGGGTTAGGGCTAGGGTTAGGATTACGGTACAGTTTAGGTTTATGGTTAGGGTTATGGTGAGGGTTACGGTACAGGTTAGGGTTAGGGTTAGGATTACGGTACAGGTTATGGTTAGGTTATGGTTATGGTTATGGTTAAGGTTACGGTACTGGTTCGCATTAGGGTTAGGGTTAGGTTTAGGTTTAGTGTTATGGTACAGGTTAGGTTTTAGGGTTAGGGTTAGGGTTACGGTACAGGTTAGGTTAGTTAGGGTTGGGGTTAGGTTAGGGTTAGGGTTAGGGTTAGGGTTACGGTACAGGTTAGGGTTAGGGTTAGGGTTTCGGTATAGGTCAGGGTTAGGGTTAGTGTTGGTTAGGTTTACGGTACAGGTTAGGGTTGGGGTTATGGTTAGGTTTACGGTACAGGTTAGGTTTAGGGTTAGGGATAGTGTTAGGGTTATGGTACCAGTTAGGCTTAGGGTTAGGTTTAGGGTTGGGGTAGGGTTCCCGTAAAGGTTAGGTTTAGGGTTAGGGTTAGTTTTAGGGTTAACGTACAGGTTAGGATCAGGGTTAGGTTTAGGGTTTGGTTAGGGTTAAGGTTGCAGTACAGTTTAGGGTTAGAGTTAATGTTATCGTACAGGTTAGGGTTAGTGTTAGGGTTAGGTTTAGGGTTAGAGTTGTGGTACAGGTTATGGTTAGGGTTAGGGTTAGGATTACGGTACAGGTTAGGTTTACGGTTAGGGTTAGGGTTACGGTTACGGTACAGTTAGGGTTAGGGTTGAGGATAGGATTACGGTACAGGTTATGGTTAGGTTTAGGGTTAGGGTTAGGGTTAAGGTACAGGGTAGGGTTAGGGTTAGGGTTAGGGTTAGGGTTACGGTACAGTTTAGGGTTAGGGTTAGTGCTAGGGTTACGGTACAGGTTAAGGTTAGGGTTAGGGTTACGGTTACGATACAGGTTAGGGTTAGGGTTAGGGTTACGGTACAGGTTAGGGTTAGGGTTAGGGTTTCGGTATAGGTCAGGGTTAGGGTTAGTGTTGGTTAGGGTTACGGTACAGGTTAGGGTTGGGGTTATGGTTAGGTTTACGGTACAGGTTAGGTTTAGGGTTAGGGATAGTGTTAGGGTTATGGTACAAGTTAGGCTTAGGGTTAGGTTTAGGGTTAGGGGTAGGGTTCCCGTACAGGTTAGGTTTAGGGTTAGGGTTAGTTTTAGGGTTAACGTACAGGTTAGGATCAGGGTTACGGTTAGGGTTTGGTTAGGGTTAAGGTTGCGGTACAGTTTAGGGTTAGAGTTAATGTTATCGTACAGGTTAGGGTTAGTGTTAGGGTTAGGTTTAGGGTTAGGGTTGTGGTACAGGTTATGGTTAGGGTTAGGGTTAGGATTACGGTACAGGTTAGGTTTACGGTTAGGGTTAGGGTTACGGTTACGGTACAGTTAGGGTTAGGGTTGAGGATAGGATTACAGTACAGGTTATGGTTAGGTTTAGGGTTAGGGTTAAGGTTAAGGTACAGGGTAGGGTTAGGGTTAGGGTTAGGGTTAGGGTTAGGGTTAGGGTTACGGTACAGTTTAGGGTTAGGGTTAGTGCTAGGGTTACGGTACAGGTTAAGGTTGGGGTTAGGGTTAGGGTTAGGGTTACGGTACTGGTTAGGGTTAGGGTTTTGTTAGGGTTACGGTACAGGTTAGGGTTGGGGTTAGGGTTAGGGTTACAATACAGGTTAGTTTTAGGGTTAGTGTTAGGGTTACGGTAAAAGGTAGGGTTAGGGTTAGGGTTAGGGTTAGGTTTATGTTATAGGTTAGCGTTACGGTTAGGGTTAGGGTTAGTATTCGGGTTACGGTACAGGTTAGGGTTATGGTTATGGTTATGGTTAGGGTTAGGGTTACGGTTCAGGTTAGGGTTAGGTTTTGGGTTAGGGTTTTGGTTACGGTTCAGGTTAGTGTTAGGGTTAGGTTTAGGGTTAGGGTTAGGGTTAGGGTTAGGGTTACGGTCCGGTTAGGTTTAGTGTTAGGGTAATGGTACAGGTTATGATTAGTTTTAGGGTTACGGTTAGGGTTATGGTACATGTTATGGTTATGGTTAGGGTTATGGTTACGGTACAGGTTAGGTTTAAGTTTAGGATTAGGGTTAGGGTTAATGTACAAGTTAGGGTTACAGTTAGGGTTAGGGTTAGGTTTAGGGTTGAGGGTTAGGTTTAAGGTTACGGTACTTTTTAGCGTTACGGTTCGGGTTAGGGTTAGGTTTATAATTACGTTACAGTTTAGTGTTTGTGTTTAGGGTTAGGGTTATGGTTAGGGTTATGGTACAGGTTATGGTTATGGTTATGGTTAGGGTTACGGTACAGGTTAGGTTTAAGTTTAGGGTTAGGGTTAGGGTTAGGGTTAATGTACAAGTTAGGGTTACGGTTAGGGTTAGGGTTAGGGTTAGGGTTTAGGGTTAGGTTTAAGGTTACGGTACTTGTTAGCGTTATGGTTTGGGTTAGGGTTAGGTTTAGGGTTACGTTACATTTTAGTGTTTGGGTTTAGGGTTAGGGTTAGGGTTAGGGTTACGGTACAGGTTAGTGTTACGTTTAGGTTTAGATTTAGGTTTAGGTTTAGGGTTAGGGTTAGGGTACCATTTAAGTTTATGTTTAGGGTTAGGGTTACCGTTCCGGTTAGAGTTAGGGTTATTGTTAGGGTTTGGGTTAGGGTTGCGGTAGGTTAGGGTTAGGGTAGGTTAGGGTTAGGTTTGAGTTACGTTACAAGATAGGGTTATGGTTAGTTTTTGGGTTATGTTTAAATTATAGGTTAGCATTAGGGTTAGGGTTAGGGTTAGGTTTAGTGTTACTGTACAGGTTAGGGTTAGTGTTAGGGTTAGAGTTAGGTTTAAGTTTAGGGTTTGGTTTAGGATTAGGGTACAGGTTATGGTTAGGTTTAGAGTTAGGGTTAGGTTTGCGGTACAGTATAGGGTTAGGGTTAGGGTTACCGTCAGTTAGGGTTAGGGTTAGAGTTAGGGTTAGGGTTAGGGTTACCGTACAGGTTAGTGTGAGGGTTAGGTTTAGGTTTAGGGTTAGGGTTAGGGTTGCGGTAAAGTTCAGGTTTAATGTTAGGGTTGGGGTTACCGAACAGGTTAGGGTTAGGGTTAGGGTCAGTGTTGCGGTAAAGGTTAGGATTAGGGTTAGTGTTGGGGTTACCGTACAGGTTACGGTTAGGTTTAGGGTTAGTGTTGTGGTACAGGTTAGGGTTAGGGTTAGAGTTATGATTACGGTACTGGTTAGTTTTAGGCTTAGGGTTAGGGTTTGGGTTAGGTTTAGGGTTACGGTACAGGTTAGGGTGAATGTTTGTGTTAGAGTGAGGGTTACGGTACAAGTTAGGTTTACGGTTAGGGTTACGGTATAGGTTTGCATTAGGATTAGGTTTAGGTTTAGGTTTAGGTTTAGTGTTACAGTACAGGTTAGGGTTAGGTTTAGGTTTACGGTACAGGTTAGGGTTAGGTTTAGGGGTAGGGTTAGGGTATGGTACAGGTTAGGGTAAGGGTTAGTGTTAGGGTTATGGTACCGGTTAGGTTTAGGGGTAGGGGTAGGGTTAGGGTTACTGAACATGTTAGGATTAGGGTTAGGTTTTGGGTAGGATTTAGGGTTAACGTACAGGTAATGTTCAGGGTGTGGGATAGTGTTAGGTTTAATATTAGGGTTAGGGTTGCGGTACAGCTTAGGGTTAGGATTATATTTAGGGTTACCGTACAGGTGAGGGTTAGTGTTAGGTTTACCGTTAAGGTTAGGGTTACGGTACAGGTTATGATTAGGGTTAGGGTTAGGGTTACGTTCAGGCTAGGGTTAGGGTTAGGGTTAGGGTTACGGAACAAGTTATGGTTACGAATAGGATTATGGTTAGGGTTATGGTATAGGTTAGCGTTAGGGTTAGGGTTAGGGTTATTTTTAGGTTTACGGTACAGGTTAGGGTTAGTGTTAGGGTTAGGGTAAGAGTTAGGGTTACGGTACAGGGTAGGGTAGGGTTAGGGTTTCGATACAAGTTAGGGTTAGGGTAAGTGTTAGGGTTAGGATTACGGTACAGGTTAGTGTTAGTGTTAGGGTTAGGGTTAGGTTTTCAGTACAGGTTAGATTTAGGGTTAGTGGTACTTTTACGGTCCAGGTTAGTGTTAGGGCTAGGATTAACATCGGTACAGATTAGGGTTAGGGTTAGGGTCTGGGTTACGTTACAGGTCAGGGTTAGGGTTACGGTACAGGTTAAGGTTATAGTTAGGGTTAGGATTAGGGTTAATGAACAAGTTAGGGTAAGGGGTAGGGTTAGGGTTAGTGTTAAGGTTACCGTACAGGTTAGGGTTCGGGTTAGGATTAGGCTTAGGGTTAGGGTTACGATTGCGGTACAGGCTAGTGTTAGGGTTACGTTAATGTTACTGGACAGGTAAGGGTTACGGTTAGGGTTATGCATACGGTTAGGTTAGGGTTGCCGTACAGGTGTGGGTTAGTGTACTGGTAGGGCTAGGGTTACGGTACAGGTAGGGTTTGGGTTAGGGTTACGGTACAGGTTATGATTAGGGTTAGGGTTAGGGTAACGTTCAGGTTAGGGTTAGGGTTAGGGTTAGGGTTAGGGTACAGGTAGGGTTAGGGTTAGGGTACTGTAAACATAGGGTTAGGGTTAGGGTTACGGTGAGGGTTGTGTTACAGGTTAGTGTTAGCGTTACGGTTAGGGTTACCGTACATGTTAGGGTTAGGGTTAGGATTAGGGTTAGGGTTAGGGTAAGGGTTAGGTTTACCGTACAGTTCGGGTCATAGTTAGGTTTAGGGTTAGGGATAGGGTTGCGGTAGGTTAGGGTTAGGGTTAGGTTAGGGTTAGGGTTGGGTTATGTTACAAGTTAGGGTTATGTTTAGGTTTAGGGTTATGTTTAAATTATAGGTTAGCATTAGGGTTAGGATTAGGGTTAGGTTTAGTGTTACTGTAAAGGTTAGGGTTAGGGTTAGGGTTAGAGTTAGGGTTAGGTTTAGGGTTAGGATTAGTATTAGGGTACAGGTTATGGTTAGGTTTAGGGTTAGGGTTAGGGTTACGGTACAGTTTAGGGTTAGGGTTAGGGTACTGTAAACATAGGGTTAGGGTTAGGGTTACGGTGAGGGTTGTGTTACAGGTTAGTGTTAGCGTTACGGTTAGGGTTACCGTACATGTTAGGGTTACGGTTAGGATTAGGTTTATGGTTACCGTACAGGTTAGAGTGAGGGTTAGGTTTAGGGTTAGCGTTAGGGTTAGGGTTGCGATAAAGGTTAGGGTTAGGGTTACAGTATTGGTTAGAATTAGGTTTAGGTTTAGGGTTAGGGTCAGTTTTAGGGTTACTGTACAGGTTAGCGTGAAGGTTTGTGTTAGGGTGAGGGTTACGGTACAAGTTAGGTTTACGGTTAGGTTTAGGGTTAGGTTTACGGTATAGGTTTGCGTTAGGATTAGGTTTAAGGTTAGGTTTAGTGTTACAGTACTGGTTAGGGTTAGGTTTAGGGTTAGGGATAGGTTTAGGTGTGCGGTACAGGTTAGGGTTAGGTTTAGGGGTAGGGTTAGGGTACGGTACAGGTTAGGGTTTGGGTTAGAGTTAGGGTTACGGTACCGGTTAAGCTTAGGTTTAGGTTTAGGGTTAGGGTTAGGGTTAGTGTTAGGGTAAGGGTTAGGGTTACCGAACAGGTTAGGGTTAGGGTTAGGGTTAGGGTAGATTTAGGGTTATCGTACAGGTAATGGTCAGGGTGTGGGACAGTGTTAGGTTTAGGTTTAGGGTTAGGGTTGCGGTACAGCTTAGGGTTAGGATTATGTTTAGGGTTACCGTACAGGTTAGGGTTAGGGTTAGGGTTAGGGTTACAGTACAGGTTATGATTAGGGTTAGGGTCTGTGTTATGGTATAGGTCAGGTTTAGGGTAACGGTACAGGTTAGGGTTAGGGTTACTGAACAAGTTAGGGTTAGGGTTAGTGTTAGTGTTAGGGTTATTGTACAGGCTAGGGTCAGGGTTAGGGTTAGGTTTAGGGTTAGGGTTACGCTTGCGGTACATGTTAGGTTTAGGGTTACGTTAATGTTACGGGACAGGTAAGGGTTACGGTTAGGGTTATGCATAGGGTTAGGTTAGGGTTGCCATACAGGTGTGGGTTAGTGTACTGGTAGGGTTAGGTTTATGGTACAGGTAGGGTTAGGGTTAGGGTTATGGTACAGGTTATGATTAGGGTAGGGTTAGGGTTACGTTCAGGTTAGGGTTAGGGTTAGGGTTACGGTACAGGTAGGGTTATGGTTAAGGTTAGGTTTAGGGTTACGGAACAAATTAGAGTTACGGTTAGGTTTAGGGTTAGGGTTACGGTATAGGTTAGCGTTAGGGTTAGTGTTAGGGTTATGTTTAGGTTTATGGTACAGGTTACAGTTAGTGTTAGGTTTAGGGTTAGAGTTAGGTTTACGG
This sequence comes from Otocyon megalotis megalotis, assembly GCA_017311455.1. Classification (NCBI taxonomy): domain Eukaryota; kingdom Metazoa; phylum Chordata; class Mammalia; order Carnivora; family Canidae; genus Otocyon; species Otocyon megalotis. The sequence continues at coordinate 27,181 of JAEUCK010010589.1, forward strand.
TATACGGTAGGGTTTGGGTAAGGGTTATGGTTAGGGTTAGGGTTTCGATATAAGTTAGGTTTAGGGTTATTTTTAGGGTTAGGATTACGGTACAGGTTAGTGTTAGGGTTAGGGTTAGGGTTAGGGTTAGTTTTCAGTACAGGTTAGGTTTAGGGTTCGTAGTACCTTTACGGTCTGGGTTAGGGTTAGGTTAGGTTTAGGGTTTCGGTGAAGATTAGGGTTGGGGTTAGGTCTGGATTACGGTACAGGTCAGGGTTAGGGTTACGGCACAGGTTTGGGTTAGGGTTAGGGTTACTGTACAAGTTAGTGTTAGGATTAGGATTAGGGTTAGATTAGGGTTACCGTACAGGTTAGGGTCAGGGTTAGGTTTAGGCTTAGGGCTATGGTACAGGTTATGATTAGGGTTAGGGTTAGGGTTATGGAACAGGTTAGGGTTAGGGTTAGGGGTAGGGTTAGGTTTAAGGTTAGGGTTACGGTACAGGTTAGGGTTAGGGTTAGTTGTAGGGTTAAGGTGCAGGTAAGTGTTAGGGTTAGGGTTAGCGTTAGGGTTAGGTTTACGGTAAAGTTCATGGTAAAGTTTAGGGTTAGGGTAGGGTTAGGGTTATGGTAGTGGTTAGGGTTAGGGTTAGGTTTAGGGTTATGGTACAGGTTAGGGTTAGGTTTAGGGGTAGGGTTAGGGTTTCAGTACAGGTTAGGGTTAGGATTACGGTACCATTTAGGATTAGGGTTAGGGTTAGGTTTAGGGTTACCGTACAGTTTAGGGTCAGGGTTAGCGTTAGGGTTAGGGTCAGGGTTAGGGTTAGGTTGCGGTACAGCTCAGGGTTAGGGTTAAGTTTAGGGTTACCGTACAGGTTACGGTTAGTGTTAGTGATAGGATTAGGGTTGCGGTACAGGTTAGGGTTAGGGTTAGGTTTAGGCTTAGGGTTATAGTACAGGTTATGATTAGGGTTAGAGTTAGGGTTACGGAACAGGTTAGGGTTAGTGTTAGGGTTAGGGTTAGGGTTAGGGTTAGGGTTACCGTACAGGTTAGGGTCAGGGTTACGATTAGGCTTAGGGTTAGGGTTACGCTTGCGGTACAGGTTAGGGTTAGGGTCAGGTTAATGTTACGGGACAGTTAAGGGTTACGGTTAGGGTTATGCATAGGGTTAGGGTAGGGTTGCCGTACAGGTGTGGATTAGTGTACTGGTAGGGTTAGGGTTAGAGTTAGGGTTACGGTACAGTTTAGGGTGAGGCTTAGGGTTAGGGTTACGGTACAGGTTAGGGTTGGGTTTAGGGTTATGGTTAGGGTTAGGGTTAAGTTTAGGGGTAGAGTTACGGTTACGGTACAGGTTAGGTTTAGGATTACGTTACTGGTTAGGATTAGGGTTAGGGTTAGGTTTATGGTTACCGTACAGTGTAGGGTTAGGGTTAGGGTTAGGGTTAGAGTTAGGGTTCCCGTACAGGTTAGTGTCAGGGTTAGCGTTAGGGTTAGGGTGAGGGTTAGGGTGAGGGTTAGGGTTAGGGTTGCGCTACAGCTCAGGGTTAGGGTTATGTTTAGAGTTACCATATAGGTTAGGGTTAGTGTTAGTGATAGGGTTAGGGTTGCAGTACAGGTTAGGGTTAGGGTCAGGTTTAGGCTTAGGGTTATGGTACAGGTTATGATTAGGGTTAGGGTTAGGGTTACGGAACAGGTTAGGGATAGGGTTAGGGTTAGGGTTACCGTACAGGTTAGGGTCAGGGTTACGATTAGGCTTAGGGTTAGGGTTATGCTTGCGGTACAGGTTAGGGTTAGGGTCAGGTTAATGTTACGGGACGGTTAAGGGTTACGGTTAGGGTTATGCATAGGGTTAGGGTAGGGTTGCCGTACAGGTGTGGATTAGTGTACTGGTAGGGTTAGGGTTAGAGTTGGGTTACGGTACAGTTTAGGGTGAGGCTTAGGGTTAGAGTTACGGTACAGGTTAGGGTTGGGTTTAGGGTTATGGTTATGGTTAGGGTTAGGTTTAGGGGTAGGGTTACGGTTACGGTACAGGTTAGGTTTAGGATTACGTTACTGGTTAGGATTAGGGTTAGGGTTAGGTTTATGGTTACCGTACAGTGTAGGGTTAGGGTTAGGGTTAGGGTTAGAGTTAGGGTTCCCGTACAGGTTAGTGTCAGGGTTAGCGTTAGGGTTAGGGTGAGGGTTAGGGTGAGGGTTAGGGTTAGGGTTGCGCTACAGCTCAGGGTTAGGGTTATGTTTAGGGTTACCATACAGGTTAGGGTTAGTGTTAGTGATAGGGTTAGGGTTGCAGTACAGGTTAGGATTAGGGTCAGGTTTAGGCTTAGGGTTATGGTACAGGTTATGATTAGGGTTAGGGTTAGGGTTACGGAACAGGTTAGGGATAGGGTTAGGGTTAGGGTTACCGTACAGGTTAGGTTCAGGGTTAGGATTAGGCTTAGGGTTAGGGTTACGCTTGCGGTACAGGTTAGGGTTAGGGTTAGGTTAATGTTACGGGACAGTTAAGGGTTACGGTTAGGGTTATGCATAGGGTTAGGGTAGGGTTGCCGTACAGGTGTGGGTTAGTGTACTGGTAGGGTTAGGGTTAGGGTTAGGGTTATGGTACAGTTTAGGGTGAGGCTTAGGGTTAGGGTTACGGTACAGGTTAGGGTTGGGTTTAGGGTTATGGTTAGGGTTAGAGTTAGGGTTTGGGTTATGGTACAGGTTAGGTTTAGTGTTAGGGGTAGTGTTAGGGTTAGTGTTAGTGTTATGGTACATGTTAGGGTTAGGGTTAGTGTTAGGGTTAGGGTTAGTTTTGCCATAGTGCTTGGGTTAGGGTTAGGGTTAGGGTACAGGTTAGGTTTAGAGTTACGGTTAGAGTAAGGTTTAGGTTTAGGGTTAGGGTTATGGTACAGGTTCAGGTTAGGGTTAGGGATACGGTACAGGGTCGGGTTAGGGTTAGGGTTAGGGTACGGTTCAAGTTAGGGTTAGCGTTAGTGTTAGGTTGAGGGTTACAGTACATGTTAGGGTTAGGGTTAGGGTAGGGTTGCGGTGCAGGTAAGTGTTAGGGTTAGGGTTAGCATGAGCGTTAGGGTTACGGTACAGTTCAGGGTTAGGGTTATGTTTAGGGTTACCGTACAGGTTAGAGTTAGGGTTAGTGATAGTCTTAAGGTTACGATACAGTTTAGGGTGAGGGTTAAGGTTAGGCTTAGGGTTATGGTACCGGTGTTGATTAGGGTTAGGGTTAGGGTTACGGAACAGGTTAGGGTTAGGGTTTAGATTACAGTACAGGGTAGGGTTAGGGTTAGGGTTAGGGTTAGGGTTTTGATAAGAGTTAGGGTCAGGGTAGTGTTAGGGTTAGGATTACGGTACAGGTTAGTGTTAGGGTAAGGGTTAGGGTTAGGGTCAGGGTTACGGTACAGGATAGGGTTGAGTTAGGGTTCGGGTTAGGGTTCGGGTTACAGTACAGGTTAGGTTTAGGGTTAGTTGTAGGGTTACGACACAGGTTAGGGTTAGGGTTAGGGTTTCGGCACAGGCTATGGTTAGGTTTAGGTTTAGGTTTAGGGTTACGGTAGAAGTTAGGGTTAGGGTTGCCATACAGGTTAGGGCCAGGGTTAGGGTTAGGTTTAGGGTTAAGGTTAGGGTTGCGGTACAGGTTAGTGTTAGGGTTAGGGTTATAGTTACCATACAGGGTAGGATTAGGGTTAGGGTTAAGGTTAGGGTTGCGGTACAGTTTAGGTTTAGGGTTAGGGTTACGGTACAGGTTAGGGTTAGGGTTAGGGTAGCTTAGGGTTATGGTACAGGTTATGCTTAGTTTTAGGGTTAGGATTAGGATTACGGTAGAGGTTAGTGTTAGTGTTAGGTTTAGGGTTATGGTACAGGTTAGGTTTAAGTTTAGGGTTAGTGTTAGGGTTAGGGTTACAGGATAGGTTAGCGTTTGGGTTAGGGTTCGGGGTAGGTTTAGAGTTACGGTACAGGTAGTTTTAGGGTTAGTGTTAGGGTTAGGGTTACTGTACAGGTTAGGGTAAGGGTTAGGGTTATCGTACAGGTTAGGGTTAGGGTTAGGGTTAGGTTTAGAGTTAGGTTTAGAGTTAGGGTTATGGTACCATTTAGGTTTAGGGTTAGGTTTAGGGTTAGGGTTACCGTACAGGTTAGGGTGAGGTTTAGGGTTAGGTTTGGGTTAGGTTTAGGTTTACCGTACATTAGGGTTACGGTTAGGGTTAGGGTTAGGGTTAGGGTTAGGTTTACGGTACATATTATGGTTAGATTTAGGGTTAGTGTAGCGTTACGGTACAGGTTAGGGTTGGGGTTAGGGTTAGGGTTAGGTCTAGGTGTACGGTACAGGTTAGGGTAGTGTTAGGGTTAGTGTATGGATTAGGTTTACGGTAGAGGTAAGGGTTAGGTTTAGGTTAGGGTTATGGTTACGATACAGTTTAGGGTCAGGGTTAGGGTTAAGGTTAGAGTTAGGGTTAGGGTTATGGAACAGGTTAGGTTTAGGTTTAGGGTTAGGGTTAGGGTTAGGGATAGGGTTCGTGTAATGGTACAGGTTACGGTTAGGGTTAGTGTTAGGGTTAGGGTTAGGTTTGCCATAGAGTTTATGGTTAGGGTTAGGGTTAGGGTACAGGTTTTGTTTAGAGTTAGGGTTAAGGTTAGGTTTAGGGTTACGGTGCAGGTTAGGTTTAGGTTTAGTGTTAGGTTTAGGATTACGGTACAAGATAGGGTTAGGGTTAGGTTAGGGTTAGGGTTATGGTACAGGTTAGTGTTAGGGTTAGGTTTAGGGTTAGGTTTAGGGTTACAGTACAGGTTACGGGTATGTTTATGGGTAGGGTTATGGTACAGGTTAGGGTAAGGTTTATGGTTAGGGTTAGGGTATATGTTAAGTTTAGTTATGGTTAGGTTTTCGGTACAGATTAGGGTTAGTGTTAGTGTTAGGGTTACAGTAGATGTTAGGGTTAGGGTTAGGGTTAGGGTTACGGTATAGGTTAGGTTTAGGGTTAGGATTACTGTTACGGTACAGGTAAGGGTTACAGTTAGGGTTAGGGTTAGGGTTAGGGTTAGTTTGCGGTACAATTGTGGGTTAGGTTTACGGGTAGGGTTACGGTTATGGTTACGGTACAGGGCAGGGTTAGCTTTAGGGTTAGGGTTAAGGTTTACGGTACAAGTTATCTTTAGGTTAGGGTTAGTGTTAAGGTTAGGGTTACGGTACAGGTTTGGGTTAGGGTAGTGTTACGGTACAGGTAAGGGTTAGGGTTAGGGTTAGCGTTAGGGTTTGAGTTACAGTACAGTTTAAGGTTAAGTTTAGGGTTAGGGTTAGGATTAGGTTTATGGTAGTGGTTAGGCTTAGGCTCTGGGTTGGGTTTAGGTTTACGTTTACAGTTACGGTACAGGTTAGCGTTAGGGTTAGGGTAAAGGTTAGGGTTAGGGTTAGGGTAAGGTTTATGGTACAGGTTAGGTTTAGGGTTAGGTTTAAGGTTAGGGTTAGGGATAGGTTTAGGTTTAGTGTTAGGTTTATGGTAGAGGTTAGGGTTATGTTTAGACTTAGGGTTGTGGTACAGTTTAGGGTTAGGGTTAGGGTTGGGGTTACCGCATAGGTTAGGGGTAGGGTTTGGGTTAAGTTTAGGGTTGCGGTACAGGTTAGGGTTCAGGTTAGGGTTAGAGTTACGGTACAGGTTAGGGTTGGTTTAGGGTCAGGGTTACCATTGCGGAAAAGTTTAGGGATAGCATTATGTTTAGGGTTACCGTACAGGTTACGGTTACGGTTAGGGTTAGGGTTACCGTACAGGTTAGTGTCAGCGTTAGGGTTAGGGTTAGGGTTAAAGTTAGGTTTATAGTAGAGATTAGGGTTAGGGTTAGGGTTAGGGTTAGGGTTAGGGTTAGGGTTAGGTTTAGTGTTACGGTACAGAACAGGGTTAGGTTTAGGGTTAGAGTTAGGGTTACGGTACAAGTTACGGTTAGGGTTAGGGTTAGTGTTTGGTTTAGGGTTACGGTACAGGTTAGGGTTAGGTTTAGGGGTAGGGTTAGGTTTAGGGTTATGGTATAGGTTAGGGTTAGGGGTAGGGTTACGGTACAGGTAAGGGTTAGAGTTATGGTTAGGGTTAGCGTTAGGGTACGGTAACGGTACAGTTTAGGGTTAAGTTTAGGGTATGGTTAGGGTTAGCTTTAGGGTAGTGGTTAGGGTTAGGCTTAGGGTTAGGTTTAGGGTTACGTTTACAGTTAGGTACAGGTTTGGTTTACGGTTAGGGTTAGGGTTAAGGTTAGGGTTAAGGTTAGGGTTAGGGTTAGAGTTAGGGTTATGGTTATGGTTACCTTACACGTTAGGTTTATGGTTAGGGTTATGGTTAAGGTTAGGTTACAGGTTAGGTTTAAGGTTAGGTTTACCATACAGGTTAGGGTTAGAGTTAGGGTTAGGGTTTGGTTACCGTACAGGTTGGGATCAGGGTTAGGGATAGGGTTAGGGTTTGGGTAAGCGTTAGGGTTGTAGTACAGTTTAGGGTTAGAGTTAGTTTTAGTGATACCGTACAGGTTACGGTTAGGGTTAAGGTTAGGGTTAGGGTAGGGTTGCAGTACATGTTAGGGTTAGGGTTAGGATTATGGTACAGGTTTGGTTTACGGTTAGGGTTAGGGTTAGGGTTATGGTACAGGTTAGGGTTAGGGTTAGCTTTAGGGTTACAGTACAGGTTAGGGTTAGGGTTAGGGTTAGGGTTAGGGTTACGGTACAGATTAGGGTTAGGGTTTCGGTACAGGTTAGGGTTAGGTTTAGTGTTAGGCTTACGGTACAGGTTAGGGTTGGGGTTAGGGCTAGTGTTACGGTACAGGTTAGGGTTAGGGTTAGGGTTAGGGTTAGGGTTAGTGTTAGGGTTACCGCACAAGTTAGGGTTAGGGTTAGAGTAAGGGTTAGGGTTAGGATTACCGCACATTTTAGGATTAGGGTTAGGGTTAAGTTTAGGGTTTCAGTACAGTTTAGGGTTAGGGTTATGTTAGGGTTAGGGTTCAGGTTAGCATAGGATTAGGTTTAGGGTTACGGTATAAGTTCGTTTTAGGGTTATGTTACAGGTTATGATTCGTTTTAGGGTTAGGGTTAGGGTTACCGGTCAGGTTAGGTTTAGGGTTAGGGTTAGGGTTACGGTACAGATTAGCGTTAGGTTTAGGATTAGGGTTAGGGTTAGTGTTATGGTATAGGTTAGGGTTAGGTTTAGGCTTACGGTACAGGTTAGGGTTAGGTTTAGGGTTATGGTAGAGTTTCGGTTTAGGGTTAGGGTTAGGGTTTCGGTACAGGTTAGTGTTAGGGTTAGTGTTAGGGTTATCGTACAGGTCAGGGTTGGGGTTAGGGTTAGGGTTACGGTACAGGTTAGGTTTAGGGTTCTGGTTAGTGTTAGTGTTACGGTACAAGTTAGGGTTAGGGTTAGGGTTAGGGTTACCATACAGGTTAGGGTTAGGGTTAGGGTTAAGGTTAGGGTTTCAGTACATTTTAGAGTTAGGGATATGGTTAGGGTTACGGTACAGGTTCGCCTTAGGATTAGGGTTAGTGTTACGCTATAGGTTAGGGTTAGGGTTAGGGTTAGGTTTAGGTTTTTTTTTACAGGATATGGTTTGTTTCAGGGTTAGGTTTTGGTTTACTGTACAGGTTAGGGTTAGGGTTACGGTACCCGTTAGGATTAGGGTTAGGGATAGGGTTACGGTTACTGTACAGGTTAGTGTTAGGGTTAGGTTTAGGCTTAGGGTTAGGGTTAGGGTGACAGAACAGGTTAGGTTTAGGTTTAGGCTTAGGGTTAGGGTTAGGGTCAGTGTTACGTTACAGGTTAGGGTTAGGTTTAGTTTAGTGTTCGGGTTAGGTTTGCCATAGAGTTTAGTGTTAGGGTTAGGTTTAGGGTACAGGTTATGTTTAGAGTTAGGTTTAAGGTTAGGGTGATGGTTACGGTACAGCGTTGGGTTAGATTTAGTGTTAGGTTTAGGATTATGGTACAAGTTAGGGTTAGGGTTAATGTTAGGGTTAGAGTTATGGTACAGGTTAGTGTTAGTGTTAGTGTTAGGGTTAGGGTTAGGGTTAGGTTTAGGGTTATGGTACAGGTTACGGTTATGTTTAGCCCTAGGGTTTAGGTTAGGGTTGGGGTTAGGGTTAGGGTTACGGTATAGGCTAGGGTTAGGGTTATGTTTAGGTTTTTGGTACCGATTAGGGTTAGGGTGTTAGGGTTACAGTAGAAGTTAGGGTTAGGATTAGGGTTAGGGTTACGTTATAGTTTAGGTTTAGTGTTAGGATTAGTGTTACGGTACAGGTAAGGGTTACAGTTACTGTTAGGGTTAGGGTTAGGGTTAAGTTTGCGGTACAGTTGTGGGTTAGGGTTATGGGTAGAGTTAGCATTAGGATTAAGGTTACGGTACAGGGCAGGGTTAGGTTTAGGGTTAGGGTTAGGGTTACGGTACAAGTTATCTTTAAGTTTAGGGTTAGTGTTAGGGTTAGGGTTATGATACAGTTTAGGGTTAGGTTTAGTGGTACTGTTACGGTACAGGTAAGGGTTAGGGTTTGGGTTGGCGTTAGGGTTAGGTTTACGGTACAGTTTAAGGTTAAGTTTAGTGTTAGTGTTAGGTTTAGGTTTATGGTAGTGGTTAGTGTTAGTCTTAGCGTTGGGTTTAGGTTTACGTTTATGGTTACGGTACAGGTTACGGTTACTGTTAGGGTTAGTGTTAGGGTTAAGGTTAGGGTTACGGTTAGGGTTAGGGTTACGGTACAGGTTAGGGTTAGGGTTAGGGTTAGGTTGAAGGTTAGGGTCATGGATAGGTTTAGGTTTAGTGTTAGGTTTACAGTAGGGGTTAGAGTTAGGGTTAGGCTTAGGGTTGCGGTACAGGTTAGGGTTAGGGTTAGGTTTGGGTTTACCGTATAGGTTTGCGTTAGTGATTGGGTTAAGGTTAGTGTTGTGGTATAGGTTAGGGTTAGGGTTAGCGTTAGGGTTATCATTGCGGGACAGGTTACGGTTAGCGTTACGTTTAGGGTTACCGTATAGGTTAGGGTTCGGTTTACCGTACAGGTTAGTGTCAGCCCTAGGGTTAGGGTTAGCATTAGTGTTAGGGTTACAATAGAGGTTAGGGTTAGGGTTAGGGTTAGGGTTATGGTTACGGTACAGGTTAGGTTTAGGGTTATGATTAGTGTTACGGTACAGGTAAGGGTTACGGTTAGGGTTAGCGTTAGGGTTAGGGTTAGGGTTAGGGTTAAGTTTGCGGTACAGTTGTGTGTTAGGGTTACGATTAGGGTTAAGGTTAGGGTTACGGGACAGGTTAGGGTTAGGTTTAGGGGTAGGGTTAGGTTTAGGGTTATGGTACAGGTTAGCGTTAGGTTTAGGGTTAGGGTTACGGTATTGGTTAGGGTTAGGGTTAGGGGTAGGGGTACGGTACAGTTAAGTGTTAGGGTTTGGGTTAGGGTTAGCGTTAGGTTTACGGTTACGGTACAGTTTAGGGTTAAGCTTAGGGACAGGGTTAGGGTTAGGTTTATGGTAGGGGTTAGGGTTAGGTTTAGGTTTGGGTTTAGGGTTACCTTTACGTTTACGGTACAGGTTAGGTTTACGGGTAGGGTTAGGGTTAGGGTTAGGGTTACGTTTAAGTTTAGGGTTAGGGTTAGGGTTAGTGTTACGGTTATGGTTACCGTACAGTTTAAGGTTAGGGTTAGGGTTATGGATACGGTTAGGGTTACCGTACAGGGTAGTGTCAGGGTTAGGATTAGGGTTAGGGTTAGGGTTAGGGTTAGGCTTAGGGTTGCAGTACAGTTTAGGGTTAGGGTTAGGGTTAGGTTTAGGGTTACGGTACAGGTTAGGGTTAGGTTTAGGGTTACGTTACATGTAGGGTTAAGTTTAGGGTTACGGTACAGGTTAGGGTTAGGTTTAGGGGTAGGGTTAGGGTTAGGGTACAGGTTAGATTTAGGGTTAGGTTTAGGGTTAGGGTTACCGTACAGGTTAGGGTTAGGGTTAGTGTTAGTTTTAGGGTACACGTACAAGTTAGGATCAGGGTTACGGTTAGGGTTAGGGTTAGGGTTAGTATTGCGGTACACTTAGGGTTAGATTTAGTTTTAGTGTTACCATACAGGTTAGGGTTACGGTTAAGTTTAGTTTTAGAGTTAGGGTTGCAGTAAAGGTTTGGTTTAGGGTTAGGGTTGGGGTTGCCGTACAGGTTAGGGTTAGTTTTAGGGTTAGTGTTGCGGTACAGGTTAGGGTTAGGGTTAGGTTTACGGTTACATTACTGGTTAGCATTAGGGTTAGGGTTAGGGTTAGTTTTAGGGTTACGGTACAGGTTAGGGTTTAGGTTTGTGTTAGGCTGAGGGTTACGGTACAAGTTAGATTTACGGTTAGGTTTAGAGTTAGGGTTACGGTATAGGTTTGCGTTAGGATTAGGTTTAGGTTTAGGTTTAGTGTTACAGTGCAGGTTAGGGTTAGGTTTAGGGTTAGGTTTAGGTTTACGGTACAGGATAGAGTTAGGGTTAGGGTTAGGGTTAGGGTTACGGTACAGTTAAGGGTTAGATTTAGGGTTAGGGTTAGGGTTTCGATACAAGTTAGAGTTAGGGTCAGTGTTAGGGTTAGGATTACGGTACAGATTAGTGTTAGGGTTAGGGTTAGGGTTAGGGTTTGGTTTTCAGTACAGGTTAGGTTTAGGGTTAGTGGTACTTTTACGGTCCAGGTTAGGGTTAGGGTTAGGGTTAGGGTTTCGGTACAGGTTTGGGTTATGTTTAGGGTCTGGGTTACAGTACAGGTTAGGGTAGATTTAGGTTTAGGATTAGGGTTACTGAACAAGTTAGGGTTAGGTGTAGGGTTAGGGTTAGTGTTAGGGTTACCGTACAGGTTAGGGTCAGGGTTAGGATTAGGTTTAGGGTTAGGGTTACGCTTGTGGTTTGTTAGGTTTAAGGTTACGTTAATGTTATGGGACAGGTAAGGCTTACGGTTAGGGTTTTGCATAGGGTTAGGTTAGGGTTGCCGTACAGGTGTCGGTTAGTGTACAGGTAGGGTTAGGGTTACAGTACAGGTAGGGTTAGGGTTAGGGTTACGGTACACGTTATGATTAGGGTTAGGGTTAGGGTTACTTTCAGGTTAGGGTTAGGGTTTGGGTTAGGGTTACAGTACAGGTAGGGTTAGGGTTAGGGTTAGGGCTAGGGTTCCGGAACAAGTTAGAGTTACAGTTAGGTTTAGGGTTAGGGTTACTGTATAGGTTAGTGTTAGTGTTAGGGTTAGGGTTATGTTTAGGTTCATGGTACAGGGTAGGGTTAGTGTTAGGGTTAGAGGTAGGTTACGGTACAGGTTAGGGTTAGGTTTAGGTTTAGGTTTAGGGTTAGTGTTAGGGTTATGGTACCGTTTAGGTTTAGGTTTAGGGTTAGGGTTACCGTACAGGTTAGGGTTAGGGTTATGGTTACGGTTATGGTTAGGGTAAGGGTTAGGTTTACCCTACAGGTTCAGTCAGGGTTAGGGTTAGGGTTAGGGTTAGGGTTAGGGTTAGGGTTAGGGTTAGGGTTAGAGTTAGTGTTAGGCTTAGGGTTGCAGTACAGATTAGGGTTACGGTCAGGATTAGGTTTAGGGTTACGGTACAGGATAGCGTTATGTTTAGGGTTACGGTACAGTTTTGGGTTAGGTTTAGGGTTACAGTACAGGTTAAGGTTAGGTTTAGGGGTAGGGTGAGGGTTACTGTACAGGTTAGGTTTAGGGTTATGGTTACCGTACTGGTTAGGGTTAGGGTTAGGGTTAGGGTTACCGTACAGGTTAGGATCAGGGTTAGGGTTAGGGTTAGGGTTAGGATTAGGGTTGCGGTACAGTTTAGGGTTAGAGTTAGTTTTAGTATACTGTACAGGTTACGTTTAGGGTTAAGGTTAGGGTTAGGGTTAGGTTTCTGTACATGTTAGGGTTAGGGTTAGTGTTAGGATTACGGTACAGATTAGGTTTACGGTTAGGGTTAGGGTTGCAGCACATGTTAAGGTTAGGGTTAGGGTTAGGATTACGGTACAGGTTATGGTTAGGTTTAGGGTTAGGGTTAGGGTTATGGTACAGGTTAGCGTTATGGTTAGGGTTAGGGTTACAGTACACGTTAGGGTTAGGGTTAGGGTTAGGGTTTTGGTACAGTTTAGGGTTAGGGTTAGTGTTAGGGTTATGGTACACGTTCGGGTTTGGGTTAGGGTTAGGGTTACTGTACAGTTTAGGGTTAGGATTAGGGTAAGGTTTCGGTACAGGTTAGGCTTAGGGTTATGGTTAGTTATAGGGTTAGGGTTAGGTTTAGGGTACAGGTTATGGTTAGTTTTAGGGTTAGGGTTAGGGTTACAGTGCAGGTTAGGGTTAGGGTTATGGTCAGGTTTTCGGTACAGATTAGGGTGAGGGTTAGTGTTAGGGTTACATTAAAGGTTAGGGTTAGGGTTAGGTTTACCGTTGCGTTACAGGTTAGGGTTAGCGTAACTTTTAGGGTTATCATACAGGTTATGGTTATGGTTAGGGTTAGGGTTACCGTACAGGTTAGTGTCAGCCCTAGGGTTAGGCTTAGGCTTACTGTTAGGGGTACAGTAGAGGTTAGGGTTAGTGTTAGTGTTAGGGTTAGGTTTAGGTTTACGCTACAGGTTAGGTTTAGGTTTAGGATTAGTGTTACAGTACAGGTAAGGGTTACGGTTAGGGTTAGGGTTAGGGATAGGGTTAGGGTGAAGTTTGCGGTACAGTTGTGTGTTAGGGTTACGGGTAGAGTTAGGGTTATGGTTAGGGTTATGGTACAGGGCAGGGTTAGGTTTAGGGTTAGAGTTAGGTTTAGGGTTATGGTACAGGTTAGGGTTAGGGTTACGGTACAGTTTAGGTTTAGGGTTAGGCGTAGGGTTACGGTACAGGTAAGGGTTAGGGTTAGGCTTAGCATTAGTGTTATGGTTACGGTACAGTTTAGGGTTAAGTTTAGTTTTAGGGTTAGGGTTAGGTATATGGTAGTGCTTAGGGTTAGGCTTAGGGTTTGGTTTAGGGTTACGGTTACGGTACAGGTTAGGTTTATGGTTAGGGTTAGGGTTAGGGTTAGGGTTACCGTTATGATTACCGTACAGGTTAGGGTTAGGGTTATTGTTAGGGTTAGGTTTACCGTATAAGTTTGTGTCAGGGTTAGGATTAGGGTTACAGTTAGTTTTAGGGTTAGGCCTAGGGTTGCTGTACAGATTAGGATTAGGGTTAGGGTTAGGTTAGGGTTACGATACAGGTTAGGGTTAGGTTTAGGGTTACGGTACTGTTAGGGTTAGGTTTACTGGTAGGGTTAGAGTTAGTGTACAGGTTAGGTTTAGTGTAATGGTTACCGTACAGGTTAGGGTTAGGGTTAGGGTTGCGGTGCAGCTTAGGGTTAGAGTTAGTTTTAGTGTTACTGTACAGGTTAGGGTTAGGGTTAAGGTTAGGGTTAGGATTAGGGTTTCGGTACATGTTAGGGTTAGGCTTAGGGTTAGGGTTACAGTACAGGTTATGGTTAGGGTTAGGGTTACGTTCAGGTTAGGGTTAGGGTTAGGGTTTGGTTACGGTACAGGTTAGTGTTAGGGTAAGGGTTAGGGTTAGGGCTACAGTGTGTTAGGTTTAGGTTTAGTGGTAGGATTAAGGTACAGGTTAGGGTTAGGGTTAGGTTTAGGGTTTTGGAACAGGTCAGGGATAGAGTTAGGCTCAGGGTTCCGGTACAGGTTAGGGTTAGGGTTAGGGTTAGGTTTAGGTTTATGGTACAGGTTAGGGTTAGGGTTAGGGTTAGGGTTAGGGTTGCGGTACAGGGTAGTTTTGGGGTTATGGTTAGGGTTAGTGTTTCGATAGAAGTTAGGGTGAGGGTTTGTTAGGGTTAGGGTTACGGTACAGGTTAGTGTTAGGGTAAGGGTTAGGGTTAGGGCTAGAGTACGTGTTAGGTTTAGGTTTAGTGGTAGGATTAAGGTACAGGTTAGGGTTAGGGTTAGGTTTAGGTTTTCAGAACAGGTCAGGGATAGAGTTAGGCTCAGGTTTCCGGTACAGGTTAGGGTTAGGGTTAGGGTTAGGTTTAGGTTTATGGTACAGGTTAGGTTTAGGGTTAGGGTTAGGGTTAGGGTTGCGGTACAGGGTAGTTTTGGGGTTATGGTTAGGGTTAGTGTTTCGATAGAAGTTAGGGTGAGGGTTTGTTAGGGTTAGGGTTACGGTACAGGTTAGTGTTAGGGTAAGGGTTAGGGTTAGGGCTAGAGTACGTGTTAGGTTTAGGTTTAGTGGTAGGATTAAGGTACAGGTTAGGGTTAGGGTTAGGTTTAGGGTTTCAGAACAGGTCAGGGATAGAGTTAGGCTCAGGTTTCCGGTACAGGTTAGGGTTAGGGTTAGGGTTAGGTTTAGGTTTATGGTACAGGTTAGGGTTAGGTTTAGGGTTAGGGTTGCGGTACAGGGTAGATTTGGGGTTACGGTTAGGGTTAGTGTTTCGATAGAAGTTAGGGTGAGGGTTAGTGTTAGGGTTAGGGTTACGCTACAGGTTAGTGTTAGGGTAAGGGTTAGTGTTAGGGCTACAGTACATGTTAGGTTTAGGGTTAGTGGTAGGGTTAAGGTACAGGTTAGGGTTAGGGTTAGGTTTAGGGTTTCAGTACAGGTTAGGGCTAGAGTTAGACTCAAGGTTACGGTACAGTTTAGGGTTAGGGTTAAGGTTAGGGTTAGGGTTAGGTTTATGGTACAGTTTAGGGTTAGTGTTAGGGTTAAGGTTAGGGTAGGCATAGGGTTAGGTTAGTGTTAGGTATACGGTACAGGTTAGACTTACGGTTAGAGTTAGGGTTACCGTACAGCTTAGGGATAGAGTAAGGGTTTGGGTAAGGCTTAGGGTTGCGGTACAAGTTAGGGTTAGGCTTAGGGTTACTGTAAAGGTTAGCATTATTGTTAGATTTAGGGTTAGGTTTACCGTACAGGTTAGGTTTAGGGTTACAGTTTAGGTTAGGGTTACGGTTACGGTACAGGTTATGGTTAGGTTTAGGGTTAGGGTTAGGGTACAAGTTAGGGTAAGGGTTAGGGTTATGTTACAGGTTAGCGTTAGGGTTGGGTTTAGGGTTGCGCTACAGGTTAGGGTTAGGGTTACATTATAGTTTACGTTTAGGCGTAGAGTTAGCATTAGGGTACAGGTTACGTTTACAGTTAGGGTTAATGTAAGCGTTAGGTTTGCGATACAGGTTAGGGTTAGGGTTAGGTTTAGGGTTACGGTACAATGTAGGGTTAGGTTTAGGGTTA
Organism: Otocyon megalotis megalotis; assembly: GCA_017311455.1. NCBI lineage: Eukaryota > Metazoa > Chordata > Mammalia > Carnivora > Canidae > Otocyon > Otocyon megalotis. The sequence continues at coordinate 42,313 of JAEUCK010010589.1, forward strand.
GGTTTAGAGTTATGGTACAAATTAGGGTTAGGGTTAGTGTTAGGGTTAGGGCAATGGTACAGGTTAGTGTTAGTGTTAGGGTTATGGTTAGGGTTACGGTATAGGTTACGGTTAGTGTTAGGGGTAGTGTTACGGTACAGGTTAGGGTTAGAGTTACGGTACAGGTTAGGGTTAGGGTTAGGGTTAGGGTTTCAGTTCAGGTTAGGGTTAGATTTACGGTACAGGTTAGGGTTAGGGTTAGGGTTAGGGTTTCTGTACAGGTTAGGGTTAGAGTTACGGTACAAGATAGGGTTAGGGTTAGGGTTTCAGTACAGGTTAGGGTTAGGGTTAGTGTTAGGGTTACAGTACAGGTTAGGCTTAGGGTTAAGGTTACGGTTTCGTTACAGGTTATGGTTAGGGTGAGGGTTAGGATTACCGTACAGTTTAGAGTTAGTGTTAGTGTTACGGTTACGGTACAGGATAGGGTTAGGTTAGGGTTAGGTTTAGGGTTACGGTACAAGTTACAGTTAGGGTTAGGGTTACTGTTAGGGTTACCGTACAGGTTAGGGTCAGGGTTAGGGTTAGGTTTAGTGTTAGGGTTAGTGTTACCATACAGGTTAGGGTTAGGGTTAGTGTTGCGGTACAGGTTAGGGTTAGGGTTAGGGTTAAGGTTACGGCACAGAATAGGGTTAGGTTTAGGGTTAGGGTTATGGTTAGGGTTAGTGTTACCGTACAGTTTAGGGTTAGGGTTAGGTTTGCGGTACAGGTTAGAATTAGGGTTAGGGATAGGGTTACAGCACAGATTAGGGTTAGGTTTAGGGTTAGGGTTAGGGTTACTGTACAAGTTATAGTTACTGTTAGGTTTAGGGTTAGGGTTACATTACAGTTTAGCGTTAGGGTTGGTGTTAGGGCTAGTTTTAGGGTTACGGTATAGGTTAGGGTTAGGTTTATGGTTAGGGTTACGGTTACGGTACAGGTTAGGGTTATGGTTAGGGTTAGAGTACAGATGAGTGTTAGGGTGAGGGTTAGGTTTTGGGTTAGGGTTAAGGTACCGTTTAAGTTTAGGGTTATGTTTAGGGTTAGGGTTACCGTACAGGTTAGGATTACGGTTAGGGATAGGGTTAGGCTTACTGTACAGGTTAGGGTCTGGGTTAGGGTTAGGTAAGGGTCAGGGTTGCGGTACAGGTAAGGGTTAGGGTTAGGTTAGGGTTAGGGTTAGGGTTACATTACAAGATAGGCTTTCGACTTGTCTTAGGGATAGGGTTACTGTATAGGTTAGCGTTAGGTTAGGGTTAGGGTCGGTTTAGGGTTCCGGTGCAGGTTAGCGTTAGGGTTCGGGTTAGGTTAGGGTTAGGGTTAGGGTTAGGTTTAGGGTTTTGGTACAGGTTAGGGTTAGGTTAAGGGGTAGGGTTAGGGTTACGGTACAGGTTAGGTATAGGGTTAGGGTTAGAGTTAGGTTTAGGGGTAGGGATTCGGTACAGCTTAGGGTTAGGGTTATGTATAGGGTTACCGTGCAGGTTAACGTTAGAATTAGGGTTAGGGTTATGGTTGCGGTACCGGTTAGGGTTAGGTTTAGGGTTAGGCTTATGGTTACGGTACAGTTTATGATTAGGGTTAGGTTTAGGGTTACGGTACAGGTTAGGGTTAGGCTTAGGGTTATGGTACAGGTAGGGTTATGGTAAGGGTTAGGTTTAGGGTTAGGGTTACGGAACAAGTTAGGGTTACGGTTAGGTTTAGTGTTAGGGTTAAGGTATAGGTTAGCGTTAGGGTTAGGGTTAGGGTTATGGTACAGGTTATGGTAAGTTTTAGGGTTAGGGTTAGGGTTACGGTACAGTTTAGGGTTAGGGTTAGGATTAGGGTTACTGTTACAGTATAGGTAGCGTTAGGTTTAGGGTTAGGATTAGGTTTAGGGTTATGGTACATGTTTGGGTTAGGGTAGGGTTACGGTTACGGTTCCGGTACAGGTTAGGGTTATGTTAGGGTTACGAGACAGGTTAGGGTTATGTTTAGGGTTAGTGTTAGTGTTAGGGTTATGGTACAGGTTAGGGTTAGGTTTAGGTTTAGGTTTAGGGTTACGGTACAAGTTAGAGTTAGGGTTAGGGTTACTGTTAGGTTTACCGTACAGGTGAGGGTCAGGGTTAGGGTTAGGTTTAATGTTAGGTTTAGTGTTGCGGTACAGGTTAGTGTTAGGGTTAGGGATAGTGTTACCATACAGGTTAGGGTAAGGGTTAGGGTTGCGGTACAGGTTAGCGTTAGGGTTAGGGTTAGGGTTAATGTTATGGTACTGGTTAGCATTAGGGTTAGGGTTAGGGTTACGGCACAGATTAGGGTTAGGGTTAGGGTTAGGTTAGGGTTAGGTTTAGGGTTACATTACAAGATAGGGTTTCGGTTAGGTTTAGGGTTAGGGTTACGGTATAGGTTAGTGTTAGGTTAGGGTTAGGGTTAGGGTTAGGGTTTGGTTTAGGGTTCCGGTACAGGTTAGGGTTAGGGTTAGGGTTAGGGTTAGGGTTAGGTTTACAGTACAGGTTAGGGTTAAGGTTACGGTTACGGTTAGGGTTATGGTACAGGTTAGGTTTATGGTTAGGGTAAGTGTTACGGTACTGGTAAGGGTTACGGTTAGGTTTAGCATTAGGGTTATGGTTAGGGTTGTGGTACAGTTGTGGGTTAGTGTTACGGGTACGGTTAGTGTTTGGGTTACGTTTACGGTTCAGGGTACGGTTAGGGTTAGGGTTAGGGTTAGGTTTACAGTAGAAGTTAGGGTTAGGTTAGGGTTAGTGTTAGGGTTAGGGTTACGGTACAGGTAAGGTTTAGGGTTAGGGTTAGCCTTATGGTAAGTGTTAGGGTAGGGTTAGGTTTAGGGTTAGTGTTAAGGTTAGGGTTAGGGTTACAGTACAGTTTAGGGTTAGGGTTATGGTTATGGTTAGGTTTAGGTTTAGGCTTAGGGTTACGGTAGTGGTTAGGTTTAGGCTTAGGATTGGGTTTAGGGTTATGGTTAGGGTTAAGGTACAGGTTTTGGTTACGGTAAGGGTTAGGGTTAGGTTTAGGGTTAAGGTTAGGGTTAGGGTTGGGTTACAGTACAGGTTAGGTTTAGGGTTGGGTAGGTTAGGGTTAGGTGTTGGTTTAGGTTTAGTGTTAGGTTTACGGTACAGATTAGGATTAGGGTTAGTGTTAGTGTTACCGAACAGGTTAGGGTTAGGGTAGGGTTAGGGTTAGGGTTAGGTTTAGGGTTGCCGTACAGTTTAGCATTAGGATTACGGTTAGGGTTATCGTACAGGTTAGATCAGGGTTAGGGTTATGGTTATGGTTAGGGTTACGGTACAGGTTAGTGTCAGGGTTAGGGTTAGGCTTAGGGTTAGTGTTACGTTTAAGTTTGTGGTACAGGTTAGGGTTCAGGTTAGGGTTAGGTTTACCGTACAGTTTAGGGTTAGGCTTAGGGTTAGTTTTAGGGTTTCTATACTGGTTAATGTTAGGGTTACGGATAGGGTTACCGTACAGGTTACGGTTAGGGTTAGGGTTACCATACAGGTTATTGTCATTGTTAGGGTTAGTGTTAAGGTTAGGGTTACGGTTAGGGTTAGCATTAGGTTTGGGTTTAGTGTTACGGTTAAAGTACAGGTTATGGTTAGGTTTAGGGTAAGGGTTATTGTTACGGTACAGGTTAGTTTTAGGTTTAGGGTTAGGGTTACGTTACAGGTTAGGATTAGGTTAAGGGTTAGGGTTAAGGATACGGTACAAATTAGGCTTACGGTTTGGTTTAGCGTTAGGGTTACGGTATAGGTTAGCGTTAGGGTTAGGGTTAGGATTAGGATTAGGGTTACGGTACAGGTTAGGGTTAGGGATAGGGTTAGGGTTAGGGTTACGGTACAGGATAGCGTTAGGGTTAGGGTTAGTGTTACGGTACAAGTTAGGGTTAGGTTTAAGTTTAGCTTTAGGGTTAGGGTTACCGTACAGGTTAGGGTTACGGTTAGGGTTAGGGTTACGGTACACGTTATGGTTAGGGTTACGGGTAAGGTTACAATTCAGATAAGGGTTAGGTTTAGGGTTAGCGTTAAGGTTCGGGTTATGGTACAGTTTAGCTTTAAGTTTAGGGTTAGGTTAGGGTTAGTGTTAGGGTTACAGTTGTGGTTAGGGTTAGGTTTAAGGTTACGGTTAGGGTTACGGTACACGTTAGGGTTAGGGTTATTATTTAAGGTTAGGGATAGCGATAGGGATAGGGATAGGTTTAGTGTTAGGTTTATAGCCCAGGTTAGGGTTAGCGTTAGGATTAGGGTTACCGTACAGGTTAAGGTTAGGGTTAGGGTTAGGGTTAAGGTTAGATTTGCGGTACAGGTTAGGGTTAGGGTTAGGGTTAGGGTTTGGGTTACTGTACAGGTTAGGTTTAGGGTTAGGGTTAGGGTTAGTGTTGCGGTACAGGTTAGGTTTATGTTTAGGGTTCCAGTACATGTTAGCTTAAGGGTTAGGGTAAGGGTTAGGGTTACGGTAAAGGTAGGGTTAGGGCTGGTGTTAGGGTTAGGTTTACGGTAGAGGTTATTGTTAGGTCTAGGGTTAGGGATAGGGTTACGGTACAGGTTAGGGTTTGGGTTAGGGTTACGGTACAGGTTAGGGCTAGGGTTAGGGTTAGCGTTAGTATTAGGGTTATGGTCCAGTTTAGGGTTAGGTTTATGGGTAGTGTTACGGTACATGTTAGGGTTAGGGTTAAGGTTAGGGTTACGTTACAGGTTAGGGTTAGGGTTAGGGTTAGGGTTTCGGTACAGGTTAGGGTTAGGGTTAGTGTTATCGTTACAGTAAAGGTTAGGGTTAAGTTTAGGGTTAGGGTTAGGGTTACGGTACAGGCTAGGTTTAGGGTTAGGGTAAGTGTACAGGTAAGGGTTTCGGTTAGGGATAGGGTTAGGGTTACGTTTAGGGTTGTGGTACAGTTGTGGGTAAGGGTTACGGGTAGGGTTAGGGTTAGGGTTAGGATTAGGTTTACGGTACAAGTTATGGTTAGGTTTTGGGTTAGTGTTAGGATTAGGATTAGGGTTACGGTACAGCTTATGGTTAGGGTTAGGGTTAGGGTTAGGATTAGGATTAGGGTTACTGTACAGCTTATGGTTAGGGTTAGGGTTAGGGTGATGGTAGAGGGTAGGGTTATGGTTAGGGGTATGGCTACGGTACACTTAAATGTTAGGGTAGGATTACCGTTAGGTTTAGGGTTAGGGTTAGGGTAGGGTTAGGGTTAGGGTTAGGTTTAGGGTTATGGTAGTGGTGAGGTCGGTTAGGGTTAGGTTTAGGGTTTCGATTAGGGTTACGGTACAGGTTAGGGTTACTGTTAGGGTTAGGTTTTGGGTTAGTTTCAGGTTTAGGGTTAAGGTTTTGGTTAGGGTTAGGGTTTAGGTTAGGGATAGGGTTAGCGTTAGGTTTAGTCTTAGGTTTACGGTCAGGGTTAGGGTTAGTGTTAGGATTAAGGATTCTGTACAATTTAGGGTTAGGGTTAGGGTTAGCATTAGGGTTGCAGTACAGGTTAGGGTTAGGGTTAGGGTTTTGGTTACTGTACAGGTTAGGGTTAGTGTTAGGGTTAGGTTTAGGGTTAGGATTGTGGTATAGGTTAGGGGTAGGGTTAGCGTTACGGTACAGGTTAGCATTAGGGTTAGGGTTAAGGTACAGGTTAGGGTTAGGGTTGGGGTTGGGGTTTCGGTACAGATTCTGGTTAGTTGTAGGGTTAGGTTTAGGTTTACAGTACAGGTTAAGTTTAGAGTTAGGGTTAGGGTTATGGTACAGTTTAGGGTTACGGTTAGGGTTACGGTATAAGTTAGGGTTATGGTTAGGGTTAGGGTTAGGTTTAGGGTTATGGTTACAGGACAGGGTAGGGTTAGGGTTAGTTTAGGGTTACGGTACAAGTTAGGGTTAGGTTTAGTGTTAGGGTTTGGGTTACGGCACAGGTTAGTGTTAGGGTTAGGGTTAGGGTTACGGTTAGAGTTACGGTAGAGTTTAGGGTTAGGTTAGGGTTAGGGTTTCTGTACAGGTTAGGGTTAGGGTTACGATACAGGTTAGGGTTAGGGTTAGGGTGAGGTTTACGGTTAGGGTTAGTGTTACGGTACAGGTAAGAGTTATGGTTATGGTTAGGGTTAGGGTTAGGGTTAGGTTTACCGTACAGGTTATGGTTAGTTGTAGGGTTATGGTTACACAACGGTAAAGGTTAGGATTAGGGTTAGGGTTACGGTACAGTTTAGGTTTAGGGTAAGTGTTAGTGTTATGGTACAGGTAAGGGTTACGGTTAGGGTTAGGGTTAGGGTTATGGTTGCCATACAGGTGTGTGTTAGGGTTACGTGTAGGGTTAGGGTTAGGGTTACGTTACTGGTTAGGGTGAGGTTTAGGGTTACCTTATGGTATAGGTTGCAGTAGTGTTAGGGTTAGGTGTAGGTTTATGGTACAGGTTAGGGTTAGGTTTACGGTTAGGTTTGCCATACAGGTGTGTGTTAGGGTTACGCGTAGGGTCAGTGTTAGGGTAAGGGTTGCGGTACAGTTTAGGGTTAGGGTTATGGTTAGGGTTATGGTACAGGTTAGGGTTAGGGTTAGGTTTAGGGTTAGGGTTAGGTTTGCCATAGAGGTTAGGGTTAGGGGTAGGGTTAGGGTACAGGTTAGGTTTGTAGTGAGGGTTAAGGTTAGCGTTAGGGTTATGGTATAGGTTATGGTTAGGGGTATGGTTAGGTTTAGGGTTACGGTACAGGGAAGGGCAGGGTTAGGGTTAGTGTTACGGTACAGGTAAGGGTTACGGTTAGTGTTAGTGTTAGGTTTAGCTTTGCCGTACAGGTGTGTGTTAGTGTTACGGGTAGGGTTAGGGTTAGGGTGACGGTTACGGTACAGGATAGGTTTAGTGTTAGGATTAGGGTTTGGGATATGGTACGGGATAGGGTTAGGGTTAGGGTTAGGGTTTCGGAATAAGTTAGGGTTAGGTTTAGGGTTAGGGTTATGGTACAGGTTAGCATTAGGGTTAGGTTAGGGATAGGGTTACGGTACAGGTTAGGGTTAGGGTTAGGTTTCGGGTTAGGTTTCGGGTTAGGTTTAGGTTTAGGGTTACGGTACTGGTTATGTTTAGGATTATGGGTAGGGTTATGGTACAGGTTAGGGTAAGGGTTAAGGTTAGGGTTATACGGTACAGGTTAGGGTTAGGTTTAGGGTTTGGCTTTCGGAACAATAAGGGATAGGGTTAGTGCTAGGGTTACAGTACAGGTAAGGCTTAGAATTAGGGTTAGGGTTAGGGTTATGTTTCAGGTTAGTTTTAGAGTTAGTTACCCTAACTCTACAGGAAAGGGTTACGGATAGGGTTAGGGTTAGTGTTAGGGTTAGGATTATGGTACAGGTTAGGGTAAGGGTTAGGGTTAGGGTTACGGTTAGGCTTACTGTACAGGTTTGGTTTAGGGTTAGGGTTAGGGTTAGGGTTGTCGTATAGGTTAGTGTCAGGGTTAGGGTTAGCGTTAGGTTTTGGGTTACGATTAGGGTTGCGGTACAACTTAGGTTTAGGGTTAGGGTTAGGTTTACCGTACATTTTAGGGTTAGGCTGATTAGGGTTAGTTTTGCGGTACAGGTTAGGGTTAGGGTTAGGGTTACCGTACAGGTTAGGGTTAGGTTTAGGGTTAAGTTTAGGGTTGTGGTATAGGTTAGGGTTAGGGTCAGGGTTACGGTACAGGTTAGCATTAGGGTTGGGGTTAGGGTTAGGGTTACGGTACAGGTTAGGGTTAGGATTAGGTTTAGGGTTAGTGTTAGGTTTAGGGTTACGGTACAGGTTAGGGTTAGGGTTAGTGTTAGGGTTAGGGTTAGGTTTTCCATAGAGGTTAGGGTGAGGTTTAGGGTTAGGGTCAGGTTAGGTTTAGGGTTAGGGTTATGGTAAAGGTTAGGGTTAGGGTTACGGTACAGGGTAGGGTTAGGTTTAGGTTACGTTTAGGGTTACGGTACAAGTTAAGGTTACGTTTAGTGTTATGGTTAGGGTGACGGTACAGCTTAGTGTTAGGGTTAGGGTTAGCGTTAGGGTTACGGTACACTTTAGGTTTAGGGTAAGAGTTAGTGTTTCCAAACAGGTCAGGGTTATGGTTAGGGTTATGGTACAGGTTAGGTTTAGGGTTAGGGTTAGGGTTAGGGTTAGTGTTACAGTACTGGTTAGGGTTAGGGTTAGTGTTAGGGTTAGGGTTAGGTTTGCCATAGAGGTTAGGTTTAGCGTTATGGTTTGGGGACAGATTAGGTTTGTAGTTAGGGTTAAGTTTAGGGTTAGTGTTACGGTAGAGGTTTGGGTTAGGGTTAGGGTTAGTTGTAGGTTTACGGCACAGGGAAGGGTTAGGGTTAGGGTTAGTGTTATCGTAAAGGTTAGGGTTAGAGTTAGTGTTAGGTTTAGGGTTAGGTTTGCCATAGATGTTACGGTTTGGGTAAGGGTTAGGGGACAGGTTAGGTTCAGAGTTAGGGTTTAGGTTAGGGTTAGGGTTACGGTACAGTTTCGGTTACGGTTAGGGTTATGGTATAGGTTAGGGTTAGGGTCAGGGTTAGGTTGAGGGTTACGGTACAAGTTAGGGTTAGGGTTAGTGTTACGGTTTAGGGTTATGGTACAGGTTAGTGTTAGGGTTAGGGTTAGCATTAGTATTAGGGTTATGGTCCAGTTTAGGGTTAGGTTTATGGGTAGTGTTACGGTACAGGTTAGGGTTAGGGTTAAGGTTAGGGTTACGTTACAGGTTAGGGTTAGGGTTAGTGTTAGGGTTAGGGTTAGGTTTGCCATAGAGGTTAGGTTTAGCGTTAGGGTTTGGGTACAGGTTCGGTTTGTAGTTAGGGCTAAATTAGGGTTAGTGTTACGGTACAGGTTAGGGTTAGGGTTAGGGTTAATTTTAGGTTTACGGTACAGGGAAGGGTTAGGTTTAGGGTTAGTGTTACAGTACAGGTAATGGTTACGGTTAGGGTTAGGGTTGGCATTAGGTTTAGGGTTGCCGTACAGCTGTGTGTTAGTTTTACACGTAGGGTTAGGGTTAGGGTTAGGGTTACGGAACAGGTTAGGGTGAGGTTTAGGGTTACGGTTACGGTTCAGTTTAGGGTTAGGGTTAGGTTTTCGGTATAGGTTAGGGTTAGGTTTAGGGTTAGGGTTACGGTACAGGTTAGCATTAGGGTTAGGTTTAGGGATAGGGTTACGGTACAGGTTAGGGTTAGGGTTAATTTTAGGGTTAGGGTTATGTTACAGGTAATGGTTAGGTGTAGGGTTAGGGTTACATAACGGTACAGGTTAGGGTTAGGGTTAGGGTTAGGGTTACGATACAAGTTAGGGTTACGGTTCGGGTTCGGGTTAGGGTTACGTTGTAGTTAGTGTTAGGGTTAGGGTTTGGGTTAGGTTGAGGCGTAAGGTACAGGTTAGGGTTAGTGTTAGGGTTAGGGATATGGTTAGGGTTAGGGTTAGTGTTATGGTACAGGTTAGGGTGAAGGTTAGTGTTAGGGTTAGGGTGAGGTTTGCCATAGAGGTTAGTGTTAGGGTTAGGGTACAGGATAGGTTTATAGTTAGGTTTAGGGTTTTGGTTACGGTACAGGTAGGGTTAGGGTTAGGGTTACGGTACAGGGTAGGGTTTGGTTTAGCGTTAGGGTTACGGTACAAGTTAGGGTTAGGTTTGGGTTAGTGTTATGGTTAGGGTTACGGTACACTTTAAGGTGATGGTTAGGGTTATGGTTAGGGTTAGGGTGAGGGTTACAGTACAGGTTAGGTTTAGGTTTAGGGGTAGGGTTACAGTTCAGGTAAGCGTTAGGGTTAGGTTTAGTGTTAGTGTTAGGTTTACGGTACACTTTAGGGTTAATTTTAGGGGTAGGCTTAAGGTTACGGTAGTGGTGAGGGTTAGGCTTAGAGTTGGGTTTAGGGTTACAATTAGGGTTACGGTTAGGGTGAGGGTTAGGGTTAGTTTTAAGGTACTGGCTAGGGTTAGGGTTAGGGTTAGGGTTAGGGTTAAAGTTAGGGATATTGTATGGTTATGTTTAGTGTTTGGTTTAGGGTCCAGGTTAGGGTTAGTGTTAGGATCAGGGATAGCGTACAGGTTAGGGTTAGGGTTAGGGTTAGGATTAGGGTTGCGGTACAGGTAAGGGTTAGGGTTAGGGTTAGGGTTACCATACAGGTTAGGGTTAGTGTTAGGGTTAGGTTTGCGGTGCAAGTTAGGGTTAGGGTTAGGGTTATAGTACAGTTTACCATTAGGGTTAGGGTTAGGGTTAGGGTTACGGTACAGGTTATGGTTATGGTTATGGTTAGGGTTAGGGTTAGGGTTACGTTACAGATTATGGTTAGGTGTAGTGTTACGGTTAGTGTTACAGTACAGGTTAGGGTTAGGGTTAGGGTTACGGTTAGGGTTAGGGTACAGGTTAGAGTTAGTGTTAGTGTTAGGGTTAGGGTTACAGTTCATGTTAGGGTTACGGTTAGGGTTAGGGTTAGGGTTACGGTATAGGTTAGCATTAGGTTTAGGGTTAGGTTGAGGGTTATGATACAGGTTATTGTTAGGTTAGTATTAGGGTTAGGGTTAGGGTTAGGGTTAGGTTTACGGTACAGTTTATTGTTAGGTTTAGGGTTAGGTTTAGTGTTACGGTACATTTTAGTTTTAGGTTTAGGGTTAGGGTTACGGTTACGGTAACGGTACAGGTTATGTTTAGGTTTAGAGTTAGGGTTAGGGTTACGGTACAGGTTAGGTTTAGGGTTAGGTTTAGGGTTAGGTTACAGTTATGCTACAGGTTATGTTTAGGTTTAGGGTTAGGGTTATGGTACAGGTTAGGGTTAGGGTTAGGGTTACATTACAGGTTAGGGTTAGGGTTAGGGTTAGGGTTAGGATTACGGTAGAAGTTAGGGTTATGGTTAGGTTTATGGTTAGGTTTAGGGTTAGGGTTACCGTTCAGGTTAGGGTTAGGGTTAGGGTTAGAGTTAGGTTTAGGGTTATAGTACAGTTTAGGGTCAAGGTTAGGGTTAGGGTTAGGTTTAGGTATTGTTGTTGGTTAGAGTTATGGGTAGGTTTAGGTATAGGGTTAGGTTTAGGGTTAGGTTTATGGTACAGGTTAGGGTTATGGTGAGGGGTATGGTTATGGTACCGGTAAGGGTTAGGGTTAGGGTTAGCGTTAGGGTTCAGGTAGGGTTAGGTTTAATTTAGGGTTATGGTTAGGGTTAGGGTTACGGTACAGGTTAGAGTTATGGTTAGAGTTAGGGTTAGGGTTAGGGTTAGGATTAGGGTTACGGTAGCGGTTAGGGTTAGGCTTAGGGTTGGGTTTAGGGTTACAGTTAAGGTTACGGTACAGGTTAGGGTTATGGTTACGTTTAGGGTTAGGGTTAGGGTTAGGGTTGAGGTTAGATTTAGGGTTAGGTTTAGGGTTAGTGTTAGGGTTAGTGTTACGGTACAGGTTTGAATTAGGTTTAGTCTTAGGGATAGGGTTAGGTTTGCCATAGAGGTTAGGGTTAGGGTGAGGGTACAGGTTAGGTTTAGAGTTAGGATTAATATTAATGATAGGATTACGCTACAGGTTAGGGTTAGGGTTAGGGTTAGGGTTACGGTACAGAGTAGGGTTAGGATTAGGGTTAGGTTTAGAGTTACGGATCAGGTTAGGGTTAGTGTTAGGATTAGGTTTAGGTTTGCCATTGAGGTTAGTGTTGGTGTTAGGGTTACAGTACAGGTTAGGGTTAGGGTTAGGGTTAGGGTTAGGTTTGTGGCATAGGTTAGGGTTAGGGTTAGGTTTACGGTACAGGTTATGGTTAGGGTAGGGTTAGAGTTAGGGTTACAGTACAGTTTAGTGTTAGGGTGAGGGTTAGGGTTACGGTACAGTTTAGGATTAGGTTTAGGGTTAGGTTAGGTTATGGTACAGGTTAGGGTTAGGTTTAGGGTTAGGGTTAGGGTTTCATACAGGTTAGGGTTAGTGTTAGGGTTAGGGTTAGGTTTACGATACAGGTTTGGTTAAGGTTAGGGTTAGGGTTAGTGTTACGGTACAGGTTAGGGTTAGGGTTAGTGTTAGGGTTAGAGTTAGGTTTGCAATAGAGTTTAGAGGTAGGGTTATGTTTAGAGTACAGGTTAGGTTTATAGTTAGGGTTAATGTTAGGGTTAGGGTTACGGTACAGTTTAGGGTTAGGTTTAGGGTTAGGGTTAGTGTTAGGGTTAGGGTTACGGTACAAATTAGGGTTACGGTTAGGTTTAGTGTTTATATTATAGGTTAGCGTTAGGGTTAGGGTTAGTTTTAGGGTTACGGTACAGGTTAGGTTTAGGTTTAGGGTTAGTGTTGGTTTACAGTACAGATTAGTGTTGGTTTAGGGGTAGTGTTAGGGTTACGGTACAGCTTAAGGTTAGGGTTAAGGTTGGGGTTACCGTAAAGGTTAGGGTTAGGGTTATGGATAGGGTTAGGGTTGCAGTACAGGTTAGGATTAGGGTTAGGGTTATGGTTACGGGACAGTTTAGCATTACGGTTAGGGTTAGGGATAGGGTTACGGTACCGGTTAGGTTTAGGGTTAGGTTTAGGGTTAGGGTACCATACGGTTACTGTTAGGGTTAGGGTTAGGGTTAATGTTAGGGTTAGGGTTACAGTACAGGTTAGAGTTACGGTAAAGGGTATGGTTACGGTACAGGTAAGGTTTAGGTTTGGGGTTAAGGTTAGGGTTAGATTTAGGGTTCCGATACAGGTTATGGTTAGGTTTAGTGTTAGGGTTAGGGTTACCGTACAGGTTGGGGTTAGGGTTAGGTTTAGGGTTAAGGTACAGGTTACGGTTAAGGTTAGGGTTAGTGTTAGGGTTAGGGTTACGGTACAAATTAGGGTTACGGTTAGGTTTAGTGTTTACATTATAGGTTAGCGTTAGGGTTAGGGTTAGGTTTAGGGTTACGGTACAGGTTAGGTTTAGGTTTAGGGTTAGTGTTAGGTTTACAGTACAGATTAGTGTTGGTTTAGGTGTAGTGTTAGGGTTACGGTACAGCTTAAGGTTAGGGTTAGGGTTGAGGTTACCATAAAGGTTAGGGTTAGGGTTATGGATAGGGTTAGGGTTGCAGTACAGATTAGGATTAGGGTTAGGGTTATGGTTATGGGACAGTTTAGCATTACGGTTAGGGTTAGGGATAGGGTTACGGTACCGGTTAGGTTTAGGGTTAGGTTTAGGGTTAGGGTACCGTACAGGTTACTGTTAGGGTTAGGGTTAGGTTTAGGTTTAGGGTTATAGTACAGTTAAGGGTCAAGGTTAGGGTTACGGTTAGGGTTAGGGTAGGGTTAGGTTTGTGGTACAGTTTAGGCTTAGGTTTACTGTTAGGGTTACCGTACAGGTTAGGGTTAGTGTTAGAGTTGCTGTACAGATTAGGGTTAGGGTTACGGTACAGGTTAGGGTAAGGTTAGGGTTACGGTACAGGTTAGGGTTAGGGTTAGGGTTAGGGATAGGATTACAGAACAAGTGAGGGTAACGGTTAGGTTTAGGGTTAGGGTTACGATATAGGTTAGCCTTAGGGTTACGGTTAGGGTTAGGTTTATGGTTATGGTACAGGTTAGGGTTAGTGTTAGGTTTTGTGTTAGGGTTACGGTACAGGGTAGGGTTAGGGTGTGGGTTAGGGTTACGGTACAGCGTAGGGTTCGGTTTAAGGTTAGTGTAAGGGTTACGATACAAGTCAGGCTTAGGGTTAGTGTTAGGTTTAGGGTTACGTTACAGGTTAGTGTTAGGGTTAGGTTTAGGTTTAGGGTTAGTTTTACCGTACAGGTTAGGTTTAGGGTTAATGGTAGGGTTATGGTACAGTTTAGGTTAGGGTTAGGGTTACGGTACAGGTTAGGGTTAGGGTTAGGGTTAGTTTTTGGGTTAGGGTTAGGGTTTCGGTACAAGTTACGGTTAGGGTAATGGTTAGGGTTACTGTACAGGTTACAGTTAGGGTTAGGGCTAGGGTGCGGAACAGGTTAGGTGTAGGGATAGGGTTAGTGTTATGGTACAGGTAAGGGTTACGGATAGGGTTAGGGTTAGGGTTAGGGTTGCTGTACAGTTGTGGGTTAGGGTTACGGTAGGGTTAGCGTTAGGGTTAGGGTTACGGTACAGGTTATGCTGAGGGTTAGGTTTACGGTTACGGTATAGGTTAGGGTTAGGGTTAGGGATAGGTTTAGAGTTACGGTACCGGTTAGGGTTAGGGTTTCGGTACATGTTAGGGTAGGGTTAGGGTTAGGGTTACGGTACAGTTTAGGGTTATGGTTAGGTTTAGGGTTAGGTTTAGGGTTAGTGATACGGGACAGGTTAGGTTTAGGGTTAGCGTTAGTGTTACAGTACAGTTAAGGGTTACGGTTAGGGTGAGGGTTAGCGTTATTGTTAGCGTTGCCATACAGGTGTGGGTTAAGGTTACGGTAGGGTTAGTGTTAGGGTTAGTGTTACGGAACAAGTTAGGATGAGCGTTAGTGTTACTGTTATGGTACAAGTTAAGGTTAAGCTTAGGGTTAGGTTTAGGGTGAGGGTTACGGTGCAGGTTGGGTTTATGTTTAGGTTCAGGGCTAGGGTTAGGGTTAGGGTTAGTGTTAAGGAACAGGTTAGTGTTAGGGTAAGTGTTAGGGTTAGGGTTAGGATTGCCGTAGAGGTTAGGGTTAGGGTTACAGTTCGGGTACAGGTAAGTTTTTGAGTTAGGGTTAAGGTTAGGGTTAGGTTTACGGTTCTGGTTAGGGATAGGGTTAGGGTTCGGTTTATGGTACAGGGTAGAGTAGGGTTAGGGTTAGGTTTAGGGTTACGGTACGAGTTAGGGTTTGGGTTACTGTTAGGGTTAGGGTTACGGTACAGGTTAGTGGTAGGGTTAGGGTTAGTGTTAGGGTTAGGTTTAGGGTATGGTACAGGTTACGGTTAGCGTTAGGGGTCGGGTTACGGTACAGGTTAGAGTTAGGGTTAGGGTTAGGGTTACGGTACATTTTAGGGTTAGGGTTAGGTTTAGGGTTTCAGTACAGGTAAGGGTTAGGGTTACGTTTACGGTAAGGGTTGCGGTACAGTTGTGCGTTAGGTTTACGGGTAGGGTTAGTGTTAGGGTTACGGTTCAGGGTAGGGTTAGGTTTAGGGTTAGGGTTAGTGTTATGGTACAAGTTAGGGTTAGGGTTAGAGTTAGTGTTAGGGTTAGGGTTATGCTACAGGTTAGGGTTAGGTTTAGGGTTAGGGTTACGGTTAGGGTTACAGTACAGGTTAGGTTGATGGTTAGGGGTATGGTTTCGGTACATGTAACGGTTAGGTTTAGAGTGAGCCTTAGGTTTCGGTTACGGTACAGTTTCGTGTCAAGTTTAGGGTTAGGTTTAGGGTTAGGTTGAGGGTTACTGTAGTGGTTAGGGTTAGGCTTAGGGTAGGGTTTAGGGTTATGGTTAGGGTTATGGTACAGGTTAGGGTTACGGTTAGGGTTAGGGTTAGGGTTAGTGTTAGGGTTAAGGTAGGGTTAGGATAGGTTTAGGTTTAGTGTAGGTTTACGGTACAGGTAACGGTTAGGGTTAGTGGTAGGATTACGGGACAGGTTAGGTTTAGGCTTAGGGTTACGGTATGGGATAGGGTTAGGGTTAGGGTTAGAGTTTCTGTACAAGTTAGGGTTAGGGTTAGGATTACGGTACCGGTTAGTGTTAGTTTTAGGGTTAGGTTTAGGGTTAGGTTGTGGTACAGGTGAGGTTTAGGGTTTGGGTTACTGTGACGGTACAGGTAAGGGTTATGGTTAGGTTTAGGGTTCGGATTAGGGTTGCTGTACAGGTGTTGTGTTAGGGTTATGTGGAGGGTTAGGGTTAGGGTTACGGTTACGGTACAGGTTAGGGTTAGGGTTAGGCTTAGGGCTTCGGTTAGGATTAGGGTTAGGGTTAGGGTTAGGGTTACGGGACAGGTTAGGTTTAGGGTAAGGGTTAGTGTTACCATACCGGAAAGTGTTACGTTTAGGGTTAGGGTTAGAATTAGGGTTAGGGTTAGGTTTAGGGTTAGGGTACAGGTTCGGTTTAGAGTTAGGTATAGTGCTAGGGTTAGGGTTATGGTACAGGTTAAGTTAGGGTTAGGGTTAGGGTTACGGTACAAGTTAGGGTTAGGGTTAGTGTTAGGGTTAGGGTTACGGTACAGGTTAGGGTAATGTTTAGGGTTAGGGTTAAGGCTATGGTTCTGGTACAGGTAAGGGTTAGAGTTAGGGTTGTGTTTAGGTTTACGGTTAGGGTTACGGTACAGATTATGGTTACGGTTAGTGTTAGGGTTAAGGTTAGGGTTAGGTTAAGGGCAGTGATAGTGTTACGGTACAGGTAAGGGTTAGGCCTAGTGTTAGGGTTAGGGTTACAGTTACGGTATAGGTTATGGTTAGTATTAGGGTAGGGTTAGGGTTACGGTACAGGTTGGGTTTACGGTTATGGTTAGTGTTACACTACTGGTAAGGTTTACGGTTAGGGTTAGGGTTAGGGTACAGGTTCGGTTTAGAGTTAGGGTTAGGGTTAGGGTTACGGTACAGGTTAGAGTTAGGTTTAGGTTTAGGGTTAGGGTTACGGTACAGGGTAGGGTTAGGGTTAGGTTAGGGTTACGGTACAAGTTTGGGTTAGGGTTAGGGTTAGTGTTAGGTTAGGGTTACGGTACAGGTTAGTGTTAGGGATAGGATTAGGATTAAGGCTAGGGTTATGGGACAGGTTAGTGTTAGGGTTAGGGTTGGGTTTAAGTTTACAGTAAGGTTTACGGCACAGGTTAGGGTTACGGTTAGGGTTAGAATTTGGGTTAAGTTTAGGGTTAGGGTTAGGGTTACGGTAGGGGTGAGGGTTAGGGTTAGGGTTAAGGTTAGGGATAGGGATAGGTATAGGTTAATGTTAGGTTTAGAGTCCAGATTAGGGTTAGGGTTAGGATTAGGGTTACCGTACAGGTTAGGGTGAGGGTTAGGGATAGGGTTACTGTTATGGTACAGGTTAGGTTTAGGGTTACGGTTAGAAAGTTTAAGGGCAGGGTTAGTGTTACGATATAGGTAAGGGTTAGGCTTAGTGTTAGGGTTAGGGTTTTAGTTACGGTATAGGTTATGGTTAGCTTTAGGGTTAGGGTTGGTACAGGTTAGGTTCAGCGTTAGGTTTAGGGTTAGGGTTGCGGTTATGGTTACGGTACAGGTTATGGTTAGGTTTAGGGTTAGGGTTAGGGTTATGGTACGGGTTAGGGTTAGGGTTAGGTTACCATACAGGTTACGGTCACGGTTAGGGTGTGGGTTGCGGTACATATTAGTGTTAGGGTTATGGTTATGTTTTCCGTACAGGTTAGGGTTAGGGTTAGTGTTAGGGTTACGGTTTAGGGTTACCATTCAGGTTAGTGTCAGGATTAGGGTTGGGGTTAGGGTTAGGGATGTGGTTGCGGTACAGGTTAGGGTTAGGGTTAGTGTTAGGGTTACGGTTCAGGTTAGGGTTAGGTTTAGGTTTAGGGTTAGGGTTTCGGTACAAGTTAGGGTTAGGGTTAGGGTTAAGGTACAGGTTAGGTTTAGGGTTAGGTTTCGGGTAGGGTACAGGTTCAGTTTAGGGTTAGGGTTAGTGTTACTGTACCGGTAAGAGTTACGGTTAGGGTTAGGGTTAGGGTTGCCATATAGGTGTGGGTTAGGGTTACGGGTAGGGTTAGTGTTAGGTTTAGTGTCACAGTACAGGTTAGGGTGAGGCTTAGGTTTACGGTTACGGTACAGGTTAAGTTCAGGGTTACGGTTAGTTTAGGGTGAGGGTTACGGTACAGGTTGGGTTTAGGTTTAATGTTAGGGTTATGGTACAGGTTAGGTTTAATTTTAGGGTTAGGATTAGGGTTAGTTTTAAGGTAGGTGTTAAGGTACAGGTTAGGGTTAGGTTTAGTGTTAGGGTTAGGGTTAGTTTTGCCATAGAGTTTAGGGTTAGGTTTAGGGTTAGGATACAGGTTAGGTTTAGAGTTAGGGTTAGGGATAGGGTTAGGTTTACAGTACAGGTTAGGGTTAGGGTTAGACTTAGGGTTATGTTTATGGTTAGGGTTAGGGTTAGGGTTAGGGTTAGGGTTACGCTACAGGTTAGGTTTAGGGTTAGGCTTAGGTTAGGGATAAGGATAGGTTTAGGTTTAGTGTTAGGTTTACGTTCCAGGTTAGGGTTAGGGTTAGGAATACGGTTACCGGACAGGTTAGGGTTGGGTTTAGGGTTAAGGTTAGGATTGCGGTACAGTTTAGGGTTAGGATTAGGGTTACGGTACAGGGTAGGGTTAGGTTTAGGGTTAGGGTTAGGTTAGGGATAAGGATAGGGTTAGGTTTAGTGTTAGGTTTACGTTCCAGGTTAGGGTTAGTGTTAGGAATACGGTTACCGGACAGGTTAGGGTTGGGTTTAGGGTTAGGGTTAGGATTGCGGTACAGTTTAGGGTTAGGGTTAGGGTTATGGTACAGGGTAGGGTTAGGTTTAGGGTTAGGGTTACGGTATAGGTTAGCATTAGGGTTAGGGTTACGGTACAGGGTAGGGTTAGGTTTAGGGTTAGGGTTACGGTATAGGTTAGCGTTAGGGTTAGGGCAGGGTAGGTTTGGGATCACGGCACAGGTTAGGGTTAGGGTTAGGTTTAGGGTTAGGGTTATGGTTAGGTTTACGGTACAGGTTAGGGTTAGGTATAGGTTAGGGTAGGGTTACGGTACAGGTTAGTTTTAGGGTTAGGGTTAGGGTTAGGGTTAGGGTTAGTGTTTTGGTACAGGTTAGGGTTATGGTTAGTGTTACAGTTAGGGTTAGGTTTGCCAAAGAGGTTAGGGTTAGGTTTCGGGTTAGGGTACAGGTGTGGTTTTGAGTTAGGGTTAAGTTTAGGGTTACGGTTACGGTATAGATTAGGGTTAGGGTTAGAGTTAGGGTTACGGTACCCGTTAGGTTTAGGGTTAGTGTTAGGGTTAGGGTTGGTACAAATTGGTTGCGGTTAGGTTTAGTGTTAGGTTTACATTATAGGTATATGTTAGTGTTAGGGTAGGGTTAGGGTTAGGTTTAGGGTTACGGTACAGGTTAGGGTGAGGGTTAGGGTTAGGGTTAGGGTTACGGTACCCGTTAGGTTTAGGGTTAGGTTTAGGGTTAGGGTTACCGTACAGGTTAGGTTAGGGTTAGGGTTAGGGTTAGGTTTGCGGTACAGGTTAGGGTTAGGTTTAGGGTTGCAGTACAGGTTAGGGTTAGGGTTAGGTTTAGGGTTTCGGTACAAGTTAGGTTTAGGGTTACGTTAGGGTTACGGTACCCATTAGGGTTAGGGTTAGGGTTAGGATTAGGTTAGGGTTATGGTACAGGTTAGGGTTATGGTTAGGGTTACGATACAAGTTAATGTTAGGGTTAGTGTTAGGGTTAGGGTTACGGTACAGGTTAGTTTTAGAGTTAGGGTTAGGGTAAGGTTTACAGTACAGGTTAGGGTTAGTGGTAGGGTTACGGTTCTGGTTAGTGTTAGGGGTAGGTTTACGGTATAGGTTAGGTTTAGCGTTTGGGTTTCGGTACAAATTAGGGTTAGGGTTAGGTTACGGTACAGGTTAGGGTTATGGTTAGGGTTAGGGTAACGGTATAGGTTAGGGTTAGGGTTGGGGATTGGGTTAGGTTTAGGGTACGGTTACGGTTACAGGACAGGTTAGGTTTAAGGTTAGGGTTAGTGTTACATTACAGGTAAGGGTTACAGTTAGGGTTAGGTTTAGGTTTAGGGTTAGGGTTGTCGTGCCTGTGTGGGTTAAGTTTATGGGTAGGGTTAGGGTTAGGATTAATATTATGGTACAGGTTAGGGTGAGGGTTAGTGTTAGGGTTACAGTACAGGTTAGGGTTAAGCTTATGGTTAGGTTTGGGTGAGGTTTACGGTACAGTTTGGGTTTAGGTTTAGGGTTAGCGTTAGGTTGAGGGTTAGGGTTAGTGTTAAAGTACAGTTTAGTGTTAGGGTTAGTGTTAGGGTTAGGGTTAGGTTTGCCATAGAGGTTAGGGTTTGGGTTACGGTAGGGTACAAGTAAGGTTTTGAGTTAGGGTTAAGGTTAGGTTTAGGGTTACGGTACAGGATAGGGTTAGTGTTAGGGTTAGGGTTAGGTTTACGGTACAGGGTAGGTTTGGTGTTAGGTTTAGGTTTATGATTACGGTACAAGTTAGGGTTAGGGTTAGTGTTAGGGTTAGAGTTACGGTACAGGTTAGTGTTAGGATTAGGGTTAGGGTCATGGTTAGGGTTAGGGTTAAGGTACAGGTTATGGTTAGGGTTAGGAGTATGGTTACCGTACAGGTTAGGTTTAGGGTTAGTGTTAAGATTAGGGTTAGGGTTTCAGTACAGGTTAGGTTTAGGGTTAAGGTTAGGGTTACGGTACAGTTTAGGGTTAGGTTTAGTGTTACAGTACAGGTTAGGGTTAGGTTTTTGGGTAGTGTTAGGTTTTGTTTACGCTACAGATTAGGGTTAGGTTTTCGGGTAGGGTTAGGTTTACGGTAGAGGTTAGGGTTAGGTTAGTGTTAGAGTTACAGTACAGGTTAGGGTTAGGGTTAGGGTTAGGGTTACGGTTAGGGTTACGGTTACGGATACGGTACAGGTTAGGGTTACGGTTAGGGTTAGTGTTAGGGTTAAGGTTAGGGGTAGGTTAGGGTTAGGGTTACGAACAGGTTAGGGTTAAGTTTAGGGTTAGGGATAGGTTTAGGTTTAGTGTTAGGTTTACGGTACAGTTTAGGGTTAGGTTTAGGTCTAGGGTCACCGTACTGGTTAGTGTTAAGGTTAGGGTTAGGGTTAGGTTTAGGGTTGTGGTACACATTAGGGTCATGTTTACAGTGAGGGTTACCGTACAGGTTAGGGTTAGGGTTAGGTTTATGGTTAGGTTTAGGTTTACCATACAGGTTAGTGTCAGGGTTAGGGTTAGGGTTAGGCCTCGGTTTAGGGTTAGGGTTAGGGCTGCCGTACAGGCTAGGGTTAGATTTAGGGTTGGTTTTTTTTAAATTAATTTTTTTTAGTGTTCAATTTACCAACATACAGAATAACACCCGGTGCTCATCCCGTCAAGTGTCCCCCTCAGTGCCTGTCACCACTCACCCCCACCCCCCGCCCTCCTCCCTACAGGTTGGGGTTAGTGTTAGTGTTAGAGTTACCGAACAGGTTAGGGTTGGGGTTAGGGTTAGGGTTAGGGTTAGGTTTACGGTGCATGTTATGGTTAGGTTTAGGGTTAGGTTTAGGGTTACGGTACAGGTTAGGTTGAAGTTTAGGGTTAGGGTTAGGGTTACAGTACAGGTTAGTCTTAGGGTTAGGTTTAGGGTTACGGTACTGGTTAGGGTAAAGTTTAGGTTTAGGGTTAGGTTTACGGTACAAGTTAGGGTTACGGTTAGGTTTAGGGTTAGGGTTACGGTATAGGTTAGCGTTAGTGTTAGGATTACGGTTAGGTTTAGGGTTACTGTACACGTTATGATTAGGGTTAGATTTAGGGTTAGGATTAGGTTTAGGGTTACAGTACAGGTCAGGGTTAGGTTTAGGGGTAGGGTTAGGGTTACGGTACAGGTTAGGGTTAGGTTTAGGGTTACGGTTACAATACAGATTAGGGTTACGGTTAGGGTTAGGGTGAAGGTTAGGGTTAGGGTTAAGGTTAAGGTACAGGTTAGGTTTAGGTTTAGGGTTAAGATTAGGGTTAGGGAAGAGTTTAGGTTTAGTGTTGGGTTTACGGTACAGTTTAGGGTTAGGATTAGGGTTAGGGTTACCGTACAGGTTAGGGTTAGGGTAAGGGTTAGGTTTAGGGATGCGGTACAGGTTAGGGTATGGTTACGGTTAGGGTTCCCTTACAGTTAGGGTTTGGGTTAGGGTTATGGTTAGGGTTAAGGTTACGGAACAGGTTAGTGTCAGGGTTTGTTTAGGTTTAGGGTTAGGGTTAGGTTTAGGTTTAGGGTTGCGGCACACGTTAGGGTTAGGGTTAGGGTTGGGGTTACCATAGGGGTTAGGGTTAGGGTTATGGATAAGGTTAGCGTTGCAGTACAGTTTAGGGTTAGGGTTAGGGTTACGGTGACGGTACAGGTTAGCATTAGGGTTAGGGTTAGGGTTAGGTTTACGGTACAGGTTAGGGTTACGGTTAGGGTTAGGGATACAGTACAGGTTATGGCTAAATTTAGGTTAGTGTTAGGGTTACGGTACAGGTTACGTTTAGGGTTAGGGTTAGGTTTAGCGTTAGGGTTAGGGTTACGGTACAGGTTAGGGTTGGTGTTAGGGTTAGGGTTACGGTACAGGTTAGGGTTACGGTTAGGGTTTGGGTAACGGTACAGGTAAGGTTTAGGGTTAGGGTTAGCGTTAGGGTTAGTGTTACGGTACAGTTTAGAGTTAAGTTTAGGGTTAGTGTTAGAGTTACGGTACAGGTTAGGTTGAAGTTTAGGTTTAGAGTTAGGGTTACGGTACAAGTTAGGGTTACGGTTAGGTTTAGGTTTAGGGTTACAATATAGGTTAGAGTTAGGGTTAGGGTTAGGGTTAGTTTAGGTTTACGGTACAGGTTAGGGTTAGTGTTAGTTCTAGGGTTAGGGTTCGGTTTAGGGTTATGGTATAGGTTAGGGTTAGGTTTTCTGGTAGGGTTAGGGTTAGTGCTAGGGTTACAGTACACGTAGGGTTAGGGTGCGCTTTAGGTTTAGGGTTAAGGGTACGGTGACGGTTATGGTACAGGTTAGGGTAACGGTTTGGGTAGGTTTAGGGTTAGAGTTAGGGTTAATGTTAGGGTAGGGTTAGGGTTATGGTTACGGTGCAGGTTAGGGTTAGGGTTAGTGTTAGGGTTAAGGTTAGGGTTAGGGATAGGTTTAGGTTTAGTGTGAGGTTTATGGTACAGGTTAGGGTTAGGTTTAGGTCTAGGGTCACCGTACTGGTTAGTGTTAAGGTTAGGGTTAGGGTTAGGTTTAGGGTTGTGGTACACGTTAGGGTCATGTTTACAGTGAGGGTTACCGTACAGGTTAGGGTTAGGGTTAGGTTTATGGTTAGGTTTAGGTTTACCATACAGGTTAGTGTCAGGGTTAGGGTTAGGGTTAGGCCTCGGTTTAGGGTTAGGGTTAGGGCTGCCGTACAGGCTAGGGTTAGATTTAGGGTTGGTTTTTTTTAAATTAATTTTTTTTAGTGTTCAATTTACCAACATACAGAATAACACCCGGTGCTCATCCCGTCAAGTGTCCCCCTCAGTGCCCGTCACCACTCACCCCCACCCCCCGCCCTCCTCCCTACAGGTTGGGGTTAGTGTTAGTGTTAGAGTTACCGAACAGGTTAGGGTTGGGGTTAGGGTTAGGGTTAGGGTTAGGTTTACGGTACATGTTATGGTTAGGTTTAGGGTTAGGTTTAGGGTTACGGTACAGGTTAGGTTGAAGTTTAGGGTTAGGGTTAGGGTTACAGTACAGGTTAGTCTTAGGGTTAGGTTTAGGGTTACGGTACTGGTTAGGGTAAAGTTTAGGTTTAGGGTTAGGTTTACGGTACAAGTTAGGGTTACGGTTAGGTTTAGGGTTAGGGTTACGGTATAGGTTAGCGTTAGTGTTAGGATTACGGTTAGGTTTAGGGTTACTGTACACGTTATGATTAGGGTTAGATTTAGGGTTAGGATTAGGTTTAGGGTTACAGTACAGGTCAGGGTTAGGTTTAGGGGTAGGGTTAGGGTTACGGTACAGGTTAGGGTTAGGTTTAGGGTTACGGTTACAATACAGATTAGGGTTACGGTTAGGGTTAGGGTGAAGGTTAGGGTTAGGGTTAAGGTTAAGGTACAGGTTAGGTTTAGGTTTAGGGTTAAGATTAGGGTTAGGGAAGAGTTTAGGTTTAGTGTTGGGTTTACGGTACAGTTTAGGGTTAGGATTAGGGTTAGGGTTACCGTACAGGTTAGGGTTAGGGTAAGGGTTAGGTTTAGGGATGCGGTACAGGTTAGGGTATGGTTACGGTTAGGGTTCCCTTACAGTTAGGGTTTGGGTTAGGGTTATGGTTAGGGTTAAGGTTACGGAACAGGTTAGTGTCAGGGTTTGTTTAGGTTTAGGGTTAGGGTTAGGTTTAGGTTTAGGGTTGCGGCACACGTTAGGGTTAGGGTTAGGGTTGGGGTTACCATAGGGGTTAGGGTTAGGGTTATGGATAAGGTTAGCGTTGCAGTACAGTTTAGGGTTAGGGTTAGGGTTACGGTGACGGTACAGGTTAGCATTAGGGTTAGGGTTAGGGTTAGGTTTACGGTACAGGTTAGGGTTACGGTTAGGGTTAGGGATACAGTACAGGTTATGGCTAAGTTTAGGTTAGTGTTAGGGTTACGGTACAGGTTACGTTTAGGGTTAGGGTTAGGTTTAGCGTTAGGGTTAGGGTTACGGTACAGGTTAGGGTGAAGTTTAGGTTTAGGGTTAGGGTTACGGTACAGGTTAGGGTTGGTGTTAGGGTTAGGGTTACGGTACAGGTTAGGGTTACGGTTAGGGTTTGGGTAACGGTACAGGTAAGGTTTAGGGTTAGGGTAAGCGTTAGGGTTAGTGTTACGGTACAGTTTAGAGTTAAGTTTAGGGTTAGTGTTAGAGTTACGGTACAGGTTAGGTTGAAGTTTAGGTTTAGAGTTAGGGTTACGGTACAAGTTAGGGTTACGGTTAGGTTTAGGTTTAGGGTTACAATATAGGTTAGAGTTAGGGTTAGGGTTAGGGTTAGTTTAGGTTTACGGTACAGGTTAGGGTTAGTGTTAGTTCTAGGGTTAGGGTTCGGTTTAGGGTTATGGTATAGGTTAGGGTTAGGTTTTCTGGTAGGGTTAGGGTTAGTGCTAGGGTTACAGTACACGTAGGGTTAGGGTGCGCTTTAGGTTTAGGGTTAAGGGTACGGTGACGGTTATGGTACAGGTTAGGGTAACGGTTTGGGTAGGTTTAGGGTTAGAGTTAGGGTTAATGTTAGGGTAGGTTTAGGGTTATGGTTACGGTGCAGGTTAGGGTTAGGGTTAGTGTTAGGGTTAAGGTTAGGGTTAGGGATAGGTTTAGGTTTAGTGTGAGGTTTATGGTACAGGTTAGGGTTAGGGTTAAGGTAGGGTTAGGGTTAACGTACAGTTTAGGGTTAGATTTATGGTTACGTTTAGGGTTAGGGTTAGGGTTGCGTTACAGGTTAGGGTTATGGTAACGGTTAGGGTTACCGTACAGGTTAGGGTTAGAGTTAGGGTTATGGTTAGGGTTAGGGTTACCATAGAGTTTAGTGTCAGGGTTAGGGTTAAGGTTAGGGTTAGGGTTACATTTGCCATACAGGCTAGGGTTAGGGTTAGGGTTGAGGTTACTGAAAAGTTTAGGGTTAGCGTTATGGTTAGGGTAAGGGTTGCAGTATAGCTTAGGGTTAGGTTTAGGGTTACGGTTACGATACAGATTAGCATTAGGGTTAGGGTTAGGGTTACGGTACTGGTTATTGTTAGGGTTAGGAATAGGGTTTGAGTTATGGTTATGGTACAGGTTATGGTTAGGTTTAGGGTTAGGGTTAGGGTTACGGTACAGGTTAGCTAAAGGTTAGGTTTACGTTACGGACAGGTTAGGTTGAAGTTTAGGGTTAGGGTTAGGGTTACCGTACAAGTTAGGGTTACGGTTAGGTTTAGGGTTAGGGTAGGTTATGTGTTAGGGTTAGGTTTTTGGGTAGGGTTAGGTCTACGGTACAGGTTAGGGTTAGGGTTAGTGTTAGAGACCGTACAGGTTAGGGTTAGGGTTAGGGTTAGGGTTAGGGTTACAGTACATGTTATGGTTAGGTTTAGGGTTAGGTTTAGTGTTACGGTACAGGTTAGGGTGAAGTTTAGGGTTTGGGTTAGGGTTACAGTACAGGTTAGTCTTAGGGTTAGGTTTAGGGTTATGGTACAGGTTAGGGTAAAGTTTAGGTTTAGGGTTAGGGTTACGGTACAAGTTAGGGTTACGGTTAGGTTTAGGGTTAGGGTTACGGTATAGGTTAGCGTTAGTGTTAGGATTAGGGTTAGGTTTATGGTTACGGTACAGGTGAGGTTTAGGGTTAGATTTAGTGTTAGGATTAGGTTTAGGGTTACCGTACAGGTCAGGGTTAGGTTTAGGGGTAGGGTTAGGGTTACGGTACAGGTTAGGGTTACGGTTAGGTTTAGGGTTACGGTTACGGTTAAGGTACAGATTAGGGTTACGGTTAGGGTTAGGGTTAGGGTTAGGGTTAAGGTTAGGTTTAAGGTTAGGGTTACGGTTATGGTTAAGGTTAAGGTACAGGTTAGGTTTAGGGTTAGGGTTAAGGTTAGGGTTAGGGAAGAGTTTAGGTTTAGTGTTAGTTTTATGGTACAATTTAGGGTTAGGATTAGGTTTAGGGTTACCGTACAGGTTACGGTTAGGGTTAGGGTTAGGTTTAGGGATGCGGTACAGGTTAGGGTTATCGTTACCGTTAGGGTTCCCTTACAGGTTAGGGTTAGGGTTAGGGTTAAGGTTATGGTTATGGTTAGGGTTACCGAACAGGTGAGTGTCAGGGTTAGGGTTAGTGTTAGGGTTAGGGTTAGGTTTAGGTTTAGGGTTGCGGTACACGTTAGCGTTAGGGTTAGGGTTGGGGTTAACATAGGGGTTAGGGTTAGGATTATGGATAAGGTTCGGGTTGCAGTACAGTTTAGGTTTAGAGTTAGGGTGACGGTTACGGTACAGGTTAGTTTTAGGGTTAGGTTTAGGGTTAGGTTTACGGTACAGGTTAGGGTTAGGGTTAGGGTCACGGTACAGGTAATGGTTAGGTTTAGCGTTAGTGTTAGGGTTACGGTACAGTTTAGGGTTACGGTTAGGATTAGGGTTAAGTTTAGTGTTACGGTTATGGTACACGTTAGGTTTACGGTTACGGTTAGGGTTAGGGTTAAGGTTAGTTTTAGGGTTAGATTTAGGGTTAAGGTACACTTTAGATTTAGGGTTAGTGTTAAGGTTAGGGTTAGGGCTAGGTTTAGGTTTAGTGTTAGGTTTACGGTACAGGTTAGGGTTAGGATTAGGGTTAGGGTTACCGTGCAGGTTTGGGTTTGGGTTAGGGTTAGGTTTAGGTATGTGGTTCAGGTTAGTGTTATGGTTACGGTTAGGGTTACCATACAGGTTAGTGTCCATATTAGGGTTAGGATTAGGGTTATGGTTATGGTTAGGGTTAGGGTTACCGTACAGTTTAATGTCAGGTTTAGGGTTAGGTTTAGGGTAAGGGTTAGGTTTGCGGTACAGTTAGGGTTAGGTTTAGGGTTGGAGTTACGGTAAAGGTTAACATTAGGGTTAGGGTTAGGTTTAGGGTTACGGTACAAGTTAGGGTTAGGGTTAGGGTTGGGATTACGGTACAGGTTATGGTTAGGGTTAGGGTTAGGTTTAGGGATACGGTACAGGTTATGGTTAGGTTTAGGTTTAGGGTTAGGGGTACGGTACAAATTAGCGTTTGGGTTAGGGTTAGGTTTAGGGTTAGGTTTAAGGTACAGGTTATGTTTACAGTTAGGGTTAGGGTTAGTGTTAGGGATAGGTTTAGTTTTAGTGTTAGGTTTATGGTACAGGTTAGAGTTAGGGTTAGGGTTAGGGTTACTGTACAGGTTAGGGTTAGGTTTCGGGTTAGTGTTAGGGTTAGGGTTGTGGGACAGGTTAGGGTTAGGGTTATGGTTAGGGGTTGTGTTACATTTTAGAGTTAGGTTTAGGGTTGGGGTTACCGTAAAGTTTAGGGTTAGGGTGATGCTTAGGGTTGCAGTAGTGTTTAGGGTTAGGTTTAGCGTTATGGTTACGGTACAGGTTAGCATTATGTTAGGGTTAGTGCTAGGGTTACGGTACAGGTTATGGTACGTTTAGGGTAAGGGTTAGGTTCATGGTACAGGTTAGTGTTAGGGATAGGGTTAGGGTTACAGTACAGGTTAGGATGAAGTTAAGGGTTAGGGTGAGGGATACGGTACAAGCTAGGGTTACGGTTAGGTTTAGGGTTAGGGTTACGGTATAGGTTAGCGTTAGGGTTAGGGATAGGGTTAGGTTTAGGGTTACGGTACAGGTTAGGGTTAGGGTTAGTGATAGGGTTAGGGTTACGGTTACGGTACAGGTTATGGCTAGGTTTAGGGTTAAGTTTAGGTTTAGGGTTACGGTACAGGTTAGGGTTAGGGTTAGGGGTAGGGTTACAGTACAGGTAACGGTTAGGGTAATGGTTAGCGTTAGGGTTAGGGTTACAGTACAGTTTAGGTTAAATTTAGGGTTAGGGTTAGGGTTAGGGTACGGTACAAGTTAGGGTTACGGTTAGGTTTAGGGTTAGTGTTACGGTATAGGTCAGCGTTAGGTTCAGGTATAGGGTTAGGTTTAGGTTTATGGTACAGGTTAGGGTTAGGGTTAGTTCTAGTGTTAGGGTTAGGTTTAGGGTTCCGGTACAGGTTAGGGTTAGGTTTTCAGGTAGGGTTAGGGTTACGGTACAGGTTAGGGTTGCAGTACACGTTAGGGTTAGGGTGCGGGTTAGGTTTAGGGTTAAGGGTACGGTTATGGTTACGGTACAGGTTAGGGTTAAGGTTAGGGTTAGGGTTAGGTTTACGGTTACGGTACAGGTTAAGGTTAGGGTTAGGTTTAGGGTTAGGGTTAGGTTTAGGGTTATGGTACAAGTTAGGGTTACTTTTAGGTTTATGGTTAGGGTTACGGTGTCGGTTAGCGTTAGTGCAAGGGTTAGTCTAGGTTTAGGGTACGGTACAGGTTAGGGTTAGGGTTAGGTTTATGGTTAGGGTTACGGTTAGGTTTACGGTACAGGTTAGGGGTAGGTTTAGGGGTAGGGTTAGGGTTAGGGTTACGGTACAAGTTAGGTTTACATTTAGTTTTAGGGTTAGGGTTACGTTTTAGGTTAGTGTTAGGGTTAGGTTTAGGTTAGTTTTATGGTTACGATACAGGTTAGGGTTACGGTTAGGGTTAGGGTTAGGGTTAGGGTTACGGTACAGGTTAGGGTTAGGTTTAGGGTTAGGGTTAGGGTTTGGGATAAGGTACAGGTGGTTTAAGTTTAGGTTTAGGGTTAGGGTTACTGTACAAGTTAGGTTTGCGGTTAGGTTTAGGATTAGGGTTACAGTATAGGTAAGCGTTAGGGTTAGGGTTAGTGTTAAGTTTAGTTAACGGTACAGGTTAGGGTTAGGGTTAGGGTTAGGGTTACGGTACAGGTTAGGGATAGATTTAGGGTTAGGGTTAGTGTTACAGTACAGTTTACGGTTAGGGTTAGGGTTAGGGTAAGGGTAAGGGTTAGGGTTACGATACCGGTTAGGTTTAGGGTGAGGGTTAGGGTTAGGGTTACGGTACAGGATAGGTTTAGGGAGAGGGTTAGGGTTACTTTACAGGGTAGGGTTAGGTTTAGGGTTAGGTTTAGGGTTATGATACAAGTTAGGGTTAGGGTTAGGGTTTGTGTTAAGGTACAGGTTAGCGTTAGGGTTAGTGTTATTGTTAGGGTTAGGTTTGGCATAGTGGTTAGGTTTAGGGGTAGTGTAAATGTTAGGATTAGAGTTAGGGTTAGGTTTAGTGTTAGGGTTATGGTACAGGTTCTGGTTAGGGTTAGGGTTAGTGTTACGGTACAGGGTAGTGTTAGGGTCAGGGTTATGGTACTAGTTAAGGTTAGTGTTAGTGTTAGGGTTAGGGCTACGGTACAGATTAGGGTGAGGGTTAGGTTTAGGGTTAAGGATAGGGTTAGGATACAGGTTAGGGTTAGCGGTAGGTGTAGGGTTATGTTTCCTGAAGGTTTAGGGTTAGGTTTAGCATTAGTTTAGGGTTATGGTACGGTTTAGGGTTAAGTTTAGGTTTAGGGTTACGTTAGTGGTTAGGGTTAGGGTTAGGTTTGGGTTTAGGGTTATGGTTAGGGTTTCGGTACAGGTTAGGTTTAGGGTTAGGGTTACGGTTACGGTACAGGTTAGCATTAGGTTTAGGTTTATGGTTAGGGTTATGGTAGAGGTTAGCGTTAGGGTTATGGTTAGGGTTACCGTACAGGTTAGTGTCAGCGGTAGGGTTAGGGTTAGTGTTAGTGTTAGGGTTACATTAGAGGTTAGGGTTAGGTTTAGGGTTAGGTTTACGGTTACGGTACAGGTTAGGTTTAGTTTTATGGTATAGGTAAGCGTTACGGTTAGGGTTAGGGTTAGGGTTACGGTTAGGGTTATGGTTAAGTTTGCGGTACAGTTGTGGGTTAGGGTTACGGATAGGGCAGGGTTCGGGTTAGGGTTCTGGTACAGGGCAGGGTTAGGTTGAGGTTAGAGTTAGGGTTACGGTACAAGTTACGGTTAGGTTTAGGGTTAGTGTTAGGTTTACGGTTACTGTACAGGTTAGGGTTAGTGTTAGGGGTAGCGTTAGGTTTAGGGTTATGGTACAGGTTAGCATTAGGGTTAGGCTTAGTGTTAGGGTTAC
This sequence comes from Otocyon megalotis megalotis, assembly GCA_017311455.1. NCBI lineage: Eukaryota > Metazoa > Chordata > Mammalia > Carnivora > Canidae > Otocyon > Otocyon megalotis. The sequence continues at coordinate 72,436 of JAEUCK010010589.1, forward strand.
TGTATAGGTTAGGGTTACGGTTAGGGGTAGGGTTACGGTACAGTTAAGGGTAGGGTTAGGGTTAGTATTACGTTTGGCGTTATGGTTACGGTTACGGTACAGTTTAGCGTTATGTTTAGGGATACGGTTAGGGTTAGGGTTATGGTAGTGATTAGCGTTAGGCTTAGGGTTGGGTTAGGGTTACCTTTACGTTTACGGTACAAGTTAGGTTTATGGTTAGGGTTAGGGTTAGGGTTAGGGTTAAGGTTAGGGTCAGGGTTAGGGTTAGGCTTATGGTTACCGTACAGGTTAGTGTCAGGTTTAGGGTTAGGGTTAGGGTTAGGGTTATGGTACAGTTTAGGGTAGGGTTAGGGTTAGTGTTATGGTACAGGTAAGGGTTAGGGTTAGGGTTCATGTTAGGGTTACGGTACAGGATACGGTTTTGTTTAAGGTTAGGGTTAGGGTTATGGTACAGGTTAGGGTTGGGGATAGGTTTAAGGTTACGGTAGAGGTTAGGGTTACGGTTAGGGGTAGGTTTACAGTACAGGTAAGGGTTTGGGTTAATGTTAGGGTTCGGGATATAGTACAGTTTAGGGTTAAGTTTAGGGTTAGGGTTAGGGTTACGGTAGTAGTTAGGGTTAGGCTTAAGGTTCGTTTTAGGGTGACGTTTACGGTTACGGTATAGGTTAGGTTTACGGTTAGGGTTAGGGTTAGGGTTAAGGTTAGAATTAGAGTGAGGGTTAGGGTTATGGTACATGTTAAGGTTAGGTTTAGGGTTAAGGTTAGGGTTAGGGATAGGTTTAGGTTTTGTGTTAAGTTTACGGCACAGTTTAGGGTTAGGTTTAGGGTTACCATACAGGTTAGGGTTATGGTAAGGGTTAGGGTTAGGGTTATGGTACAAGTTACGGTTATGGTTAGGTTTAGGGTTCATTACAGTATAGTTTAGCGTTAGGGTTAGGGGTAGGGTTAGGTTTAGGGTTACAGTACAGGTTACGATTAGGGTTGGGTTTAGTGTTAGGGTTAGGTTTAGGGTTACAGTACAGGTTAGGGTTAGGTTTAGGGGTAGGGTTAGGGTTACGGTACAGGTTAATGTTTGGGTCATTGTTAGGGTTACGGTACCGGTTAGGTTTAGGGTTAGGTTTAGCGTAAGGCTTACCGTACAGGTTAGGGTAGGGTTAGGGTTTGGGTTAGGGTTAGGGTTAGGGTTACAGTACAGGTTAGGTTCAAGGTTAGGGTTAGGGTTACGGTTAGGGTTAGGGTTGCAGTACAGGTAGTGTTAGGGTTAGGGTTAGGGTTACGGTATAGATTAGGATTAGGGTTAGGGTTAGGGTTAGGGTTAGGGTTACGGTACAGTTAGGGTTAGGGTTAGTGTTAGGATTACAGTACAGGTTATGGTTAGGTTTAGGGTTAAGATTAGGGTTACCGTTCAGGTTAGGGTTAGGGTTAGGGTTAGGTTTATGGTACAGGCAGGGTTAGGGTTAGGGTTAGGTTTAGGGTTACGGAACAAGTTAGGGGTACGTTTAGGTTTAGGGTTAGGTTTACGGTATAGGTTAATGTTAGGTTTAGGGTTAGGTTTAGGGTTATGGTACAGGTTAGGTTTAGCGTTAGGGTTAGGGTTAGGGTTACAGTACAGGTTAGGTTTAGGGTTAGGGTTATGGTTACATTACAAGCTAGGGTTAGGGTTAATGTTAGGGTTAGGGTTACCGTACAGGTTAGTGTTAGCGTTATGGTTAGGGTTAGGGTTACAGTACAGGTTAGGTTTAGGGTTAGTTGTAGGGTTACCGTACAGGTTAGGGTTAGGGTTAGGGTTAGGGTTTCGGTACAGGTTAGGGTTAGGTTTAGGGTTAGGTTTAGGTTTACAGAACAAGCTAGGCTCAGAGTTAGTGTTAGGCTTAGGGCTGGGTTAGGGTTGCGGTACAGGTTAGTGTTAGGTTTAGGGTTAGAGTTACCGTACAGGTTAGCGTTAGGTTTAGGGTTAAGGTTAGGGTTGTGGTACAGGTTCGGGTTAGGGTTAGGATTAGGGTTATGGTACAGGTTAGCATTAGGGTTAAGGTTAGGGTTAAGGTACAGGTTAGGTTTAGGGTTAGGGTTAGCTTATGGTTATGGTACAGGTTATGGTTAGTTTTAGGGTTAGGTTTAGGGTTACGGTATTGGTTAGTGTTAGGGTTAGGGTTAGGGTTAGGGTTGCTGTACAGTTTAGGGTTAGGGTTAGGGTTAGGGTTAGGGTTAGGGTTACGGAACAGCTTAGGTTTAGGTTTCACGTTAGGGTTAGGGTTAGGGTTAGTGTTACGGTACAGGTTAGGGTTAGGGTTAGTGTTAGGGTTAGGGATCGGTTTGCTATAGAGTTTAGGGTGAGGGTTAGGGTTAGGGTACAGGTTATGTTTAGAGTTAGGGTTAAGGTTACGGTTATGGTACAGTGTAGGGTTAGGTTTAGTGTAGGGTTAGGATTACGGTACAAGTTAGGGTTAGGGTTACTGTTAGGGTTAGGGTTATGGTACAGGTTAGTGTTAGGGTTAGGGTTAGGGTTAGGGTTAGGGTTTAGGTTACGGTACAGGTTATGATTATGTTTAGGGGTAGCGTTACGATACAGGTTAGGTTAAGGTTTAGGGTTAGGTTACGATATAGGTTAGGGTTAGCATTAGGGTTAGGGTTTCCGTACAGATTAGGGTTAGGGTTAGTGTTAGGGTTAGGGTTAAGTTTGCGGTACAGTTGTGCGGTAGGTTTACGAGTAGGTTTAGGGTTAGGGTTAGGGTTACCGTATAGGGCAGGGTTAGGTTTAGGGTTAGGGTAGGGTTATGGTACAAGTTATCTTTAGGTTTAGGTTTAGTGTTAGGGTTAGCAGTATGGTACAGGTTAGGGTTAGGGTTAGGGGTAGGGTTACGGTACAGGTAAGGGTTAGGGTTAAGGTTAGCGTCAGGATTAGGGTTACGGTACAGTTTAAGGTTAAGTTTAGGGTTAGGGTTAGGTTTAGGTTTATGGTAGTGGTTAGGGTTAGGCTTAGGGTTGGGTTTAGGTTTACGTTTATGGTTACTGTACAGCTTTTTTTACGGTTAGTGTTAGGGTTAGAGTTAAGGTTAGGGTTAGGGTTAGGGTTAGGGTTATTGCAAAGTTTAGGGTTAGGGTTAGGTTTAAGGTACGGTTAGGAATAGGTTTAGGTTTATTGTTAGGTTTACGGTAGAGGTTAGGGTTAGCGTTAAGCTTAGGGTTGTGGAACAGGTTAGGGTTAGGGTTGCCGTACAGGTGTGGGTTAGTGTTACTGGTAGGGTTAGGTTTAGGGTTAGGGTTACAGTACAAGTTACGGTTAGGTTTAGGTTTAGGGTTAGGGTTAGGTTGAGGGTTACGGTACAGGATAGATTTAGGGTTATAGTTAGGGTTAGGGTTATGGTACAGGTTAGGTTTAGGGTTAGGGGTAGTTTTAGGGTTAGGGGTAGTGTTACTCTACTGGTAGCGTTAGTGTTAGTGTTATGTTTAGGGTTAGGTTTGCCGTACAAGTTAGGGTTAGGGTTACGGTTACGCTACAGGGTAGGGTTAGGGTTAGGGTTAGGGTTAGGGTTAGGTACGGTAGAAGTTAGGGTTAGGATTAGTGTTAGGGTAGAGTTACGGTACAGATTAGGGTTAGGGTAGGGTTAGTGTTAGGGTTATGGTACATGTTAGGATTAGGGTTAGGTTTAGGGTTATGTTTAAGGTTAGGGTTAGGGTTAGGGTTACGTTACAGGGTAGGGTTAGGGTTAGGGTTAGGGTTAGGGTTAGGGTTAGGCTACGGTACAAGTTAGGGTTAGGGTTAGGGTTAGTGTTAGGGTTAGAGTTATGGTACAGGTTAGGGTTAGGGTTAGGGTTAGGTTTAGGGTAGGGTTAGTGTTAGGGTTATGGTACAGGTTAGGGTTAGGTTTAGGGTTAGGGTTAAGGTTAGGGTAAGGGTTAGGGTTAGGGTTTCAGTACAGGTAGGGTTAGGGTTAGATTTAAGGTTAGGGTTAGGGATAGGGTTATGGTTAGTGTTAGGTTTACGGTACAGGTTAGGGTTAGCGTTAGGGTTAGGTTTAGGGTTAGGGTTACCGTACAGGTTAGGGTTAGGGTTAGGGTTAAGTTTAGGGTTAGGGGTACTGGCGGTACAGGTTAGGTTTAGGGTTAGGTTTAGTGTTATCGTACAGGTTAGGGTTATGGTTCGGGATAGGGTTAGGGTTGCGGTAGAGGTTAAGGTTAGGTCAGGCTTACGGTACAGGTTAGCATTAGGGTTAGGATTAGGTTTATGGTTAGGATTATGGTACAGGTTAGGTTTAGGGTTATGGTTAGGGTTAGGGTTATTGTTATGGGTTAGGGTTAGGGGTAGGTTTGGTTTTGTTTAGGGTAAGGGTTTGGCTTATGGTATCGTTTAGGTTTAGTGTTAGGTTTAGGGTTAGGGTTACCGTACAGGTGAGGGTTAGGGTTAGGGTTAGGGTTAGGTTTACGGTTAGGATTACTGTATAAGTATGGCTAAGGTTAGGGTTAGTTTTAGGGTAGGGTTGCTGTACAGGTTAGGATTAGGGTTAGTGTTAGTGTTATGATTATGGTTAGGTTTGCCATAGAGTTTAGGGTTATGGTTCAGGTTAGGGTACAGGTTAGATTTAGAGCTATGGTTAGTGTTAGGGTTAGGGTTACGATACAGTGTAGGGTTAGGGTTAGGTTTAGCGTTAGGTTTAGGATAGAAGTTAGGGTTAAGGTTAGGGTTACAGTACAGGTTAGTGTTAGAGTTAGTGTTAGGGTTAGGGTTTTGGTTTGGGTTACGGTTACAGTACAGGTTAGGGTTAGGATTACGGTACAAGTTAGGGTTAGGTTTAGGGTTAGGGTTACGGTTTCGGTACAGGTTATGTTTAGGTTTAGGGTTAGGGTTAGGGTTACGGTACAGGTTAGGGTTAGGGTAAGGTTTAGGGTTACGTTACAGGTTAGTATTAGGCTTACGGTTAGGGTTAGTGTTACGGTACAGGTTAGGGTTTCGGTTAGGTTTAGGATTAGTGTTATGGTGTAGGTTAACGTTAGGGTTAGGGTTATGGTTAGGTTTAGGGTACGGTACAATTTAGGGTTAGGGTTAGGTTTAGGGTTAGTTTTAGAGTTAGGTTTAAGGAACAGGTTAGGGTAAGGTTTAGGGTTAGGGTTAGGTTTAGGGATACGGTACAAGTTAGCGTTACAGTTAGGTTTAGAGTTAGGGTAACGATATAGTTTAGCGTTAGGGTTAGAGTTAGGTTTAGGGTTACAGTACAGGTTTGGGTTATGGTTAGGGTTAGTGTTAGGGTTAAGGTTACGGTACAGGTTAGGGTTAGGGTTAGTGTTAGGGTTAGGGTTACGTTACCGGTTAGGTTTAGGGTTAGGTTTAGGGGTGTGTTACCGTTCAGGTTAGGGCTAGGGTTAAGGTTAGGTTACGGTACAAGTTAGGGTAGTGGTTAGTTTTAGGGTTAGGGTTACGGTATAGGTTAGTGTTAGGGTTAGGGTTAGGGTTAGGTGTAGGGTTATGTGGTACATTTTAGGGTTAGGGTTAGGTTTAGGTTCAGGGTTAGGTTTAGGTTTAGGGTTACGGTACAATTTAGGGTTAGGGTTAGTGTTAGGGTTAGGGTTACGGTAGGTTAGGGTTAGGGTTAGGTTTAGGGTTATGGTACAGGTTATGGTTTTGGTTAGGGGTAGGGTTAGGGTACAGGTTAGAGTTAGGAATAGGGTTAGGGTTGCGGTACAGGTTAGGGTAGGGTTAGGGTTAGGGTTTCAATACAGGTTAGGGTTAGTGTTAGGTTTACGGTACAAGTTACGGTTACAGTTAGGTTTAGGGTTAGGGTTACGGTATAGGTAAGCGTAAGGGTTAGGGTTAGGGTTAGGTTGAATGTTATGGTACAGGTTAGGTTTACGGTTTGGGTTACTGTTAGGGTTAGGGTTACGGTACAGGGTAGGGTTAGTTTTAGGGTTAGGGTTAGGTTTACGGTACAGGGTTAGGGTTAGGGTAAGGGTTAGGGTTACAGTACCGGTTAGGTTTTGGGTTAGGTTTAGGGTTAGGTTTACCGTACAGGTTAGGGTTAAGGTTAGGGTTAGGGTTAGGCTTAGGATTACCGTACAGTTTAGGGTCAGGGTTAGGGTTAAGGTTAGGGTTAGGGTTGCGGTACAGGTCAGGGTTAGGGTTAGTGTTACGGTTAGGTTTACTGTACAGGTTAGGTTTACGGTTAGGGGGATGGTTACGGTACAGGTAAGGGTTTGGTTTAGGGTTACACTTAGTGTTAGGGTTACGGTACAGGGTAGGGTTAAGTTTAGGGTTAGGGTTAGGGTTACGGTACAGGTTAGGGTTAGTGTTATGGTAGTGGTTAGGGTTAGGCTTAGGGTTGGGTTTAGGGTTACGGTTAGGTTATGGTACAGGTTAGGGTTAGGGTTAGGGTTAGGGTTAGGGTTAGGGTTAGTGTTAGGGTTAAGGTCAAGTTTAGGATTACCGTACAGGTGAGGGTTAGGGCTAGGTTTAGGGTTAGGTTTGCGGGGCAGGTTAGGGTTAGGGTTAGTGTTAGTGTTAGGGTTAGAGTTAAGTTGGCCATAGAGTTTAGGGTTATGGTTAGAGTTAGGGTACAGGTTAGGTTTAGAGCTAGGGTTACTGGTAGGTTTATGGTTACGGTACAGTTAGGGTTAGGGTTAGTTTTAGGGTTAGTTTTACGATAGAAGTTAGGGTTAGGATTAGGGTTAGGGTTACGGTACTGTTAGTGTTAGGGTTAGGTTTAGGGTTAGGGTTTGGTTAGGTTTAGGCTTATGGTACAGGTTAGGGTTAGGGTTAGGGTTAGCGTTAGGGTACAGGTTAGTTTTAGGTTTAGGGTGAGTGTTTCGGTACAGGTAAGGGTTACGTTTAGGGTTAGGGTTAGGGTGAGGGTGAGGGATGTCGTACAGGTGTGGGTTTGTGCTACTGGTATTGTTAGGGTTAGGGTTAGGGTTACGGTACATTTAGGGTGAGGGTTAGTGTTAGGGTTAGTGTTAGGGTTAGAGTTAGGTTTCCCATAGAGTTTAGGGTTATGGTTAGGGTTAGGGTACAGGTTAGGTTTAGAGCTAGGGTGAGGGTTAGGGTTAGGGTTATGGTACAGTGTAGGTTTATGGTTAGTTTTAGGGTTATGTTTACGATAGAAGTTACGGTTAGGCTTAGGGTTACGGTAAAGGTTAGTGTTAGGGTTAGGGTTAGGGTTAGGGATTTGGTTAGGTTTAGGGTTACGGTACAGGTTAGAGTTAGAGTTAGGGTAGGGTTACGTTACAGGTTATGGTTATGGTTAGGGTTACGGTACAGGTTAGGGTGAGGATTAGGGTTAGAGTTACGGTACAGGTTAGGTTTAGGGATAGGGTTAGGGTTAGGGTTATGGTTAGGTTGAGGGTTATGTTACAGGTTAGGTTTAGGGTTAGGGTTAGGTTAAGGGTAAGAGTTAGGTTTACGGTACCGATTAGATTTAGGGTGAGGGTTAGGGTTAGGGTTACGGCACAGGTTAGGGTTAGGGTGAGGATTAGGTTTACGGTACAGGGTAGGGTTAGGGTTAGGGTTTTGGTTAGGTTTACGATAAAACTTAGCGTTAGGGTTAGTGTTAGGGTTAGGGTTACGGTACAGGTTAGTGTTAGGGTTAGGATTAGGATTAGGGGTAGGTTTACAATACAGGTTAGGTTTAGGGTTAGTGGTAGGGTTACAGTACACATTACGGTTAGGGTTAGGGTTAGGGTTAGGGTTAGGGTTACGGTACAGGTTAGGGTTAGGGTTAGGGTTAGGGATAGGGTTTCGTTAAAGTTAGGGTTAGGGTTATAGTTAGGGTTTCGGCACAGGTTAGGGTTAGGTTTAGGTTTAGGGTTAGGGTTACGGTACAGGTTAGGTTTAGTATTAGGGTTAGTGTTTTGGTACAGGTAAGGGTAATGGTTAGCGTTAGGGTTAGGGTTAGGGTTATGGTACAGGTTAGGTTTAGGGTTAGAGTTAGGAGTAGCGTTAGGTTTAGGGTTAGGGTTAGTGTTAATGTACAGGTTAGGGTTAACGTTCGTGTTAGTGGTAGGGTTAGGTTTGCCATAGAGGTTAGGGTTAGGGTTAGGGTTAGTGTTAGGGTGGAGGTTAGGTTCAGAGTTAGGGTTAGGGTTAGGGATAGGGTTACGGTACAGGTTAGGGTTACGGTACAGGTTAGGGTTAGGGTTAGGGTTACCTTACAGGGTAGGGTTAGGGTTAGGGTTACGGTACAGGTTAGTGTTACGGTACAGGTTAGAGTTAGGGTTAGGGTTACTTTACAGGGTAGAGTTAAGGTTAGGGTTAGGGTTACGGTTACGGTACAGGTTAGCATTAGGTTTAGGTTAAGTGTTAGGGTTACGGTACAGGTTAGGGTAAGGGTTAGTGTTAGGGTTACCGTACAGATTAGTCTCAGCGTTAGGGTTAGGGTTAGGGTTAGGGTTAGTGTTAGGGTTACATTAGAGGTTAGGGTTAGGGTTAGTTTTAGGGTTAGGGTTACGGTAAGTTTAGGTTTAGTGTTAGGTTTAGTGTTACGGTACAGGTAAGGGTTACGGTTAGGGTTAGCTTTAGGGTTAGGGTTAGGGTTAAGTTTGCGGTACAGTTGTGGGTAGGGTTCCAGCACAGGGCATGGTTAGGTTTAGGGTTAGAGTTAAGGTTACGGTACAAGTTACGGTTAGGTTTAGGATTAGTATTAGGTTTACGGTTATGGTACAGGTAGGGTTAGTGTTAGGGGTAGGGATAGGTTTAGGGTTATGGTACAGGTTAGCGTTAGGGTTAGGGTTACGGTACAGGTTAGGATTAGGGATAGGGTTAGTGTTAGGGTTAGGGTTAGGGTTACCATACAGGTTAGTGTCAAGGTTAGGGTTAGGGTTAGGTTTAGGTTTAGGTTTAGGGATAGGTTAAGGGCAGGGTTAGTGTTACGGTACAGGTTAGGGTTAGGGTTAGTGATAGGGTTAGGGTTAGGGTTACGGTACAGGTTATGGTTAGGTTGAGGGTTAGTGGTAGTGTTATGGTACAGGATAGGTTTAGTGTTGTCGTTAGGGTTACGATTCCGGTACAGGTTATGGTTAGGTTTAGGGTAGGTTAGGTTTAGGTTACGGTACAGGTTAGGTTTAGGGTTAGGGTTCGGGTTAGGTTTACGGTCAAGTTTGTTTACGGTTAGGTTTAGGGTTAGGGTTAGGGTTAGGTTTAGGTTAGTTTTAGGGTTACGGTACAGGTTAGGGTTAAGGTTATGGACAGGGTTAGGGTAACGGTACAGGTTTGGGTTTTGTTTAGTTTTAGGGTTAGGGTTAAGGTACAGGTTAGTTTTAAGTTTAGTGCTAGGGTTAGGGTTACTGTACAAGTTAGGGTTTCGTTTACGGTATAGGTTAGCATTAGGGTTAGGGTTAGATTTAGGGTTATGGTACAGGTTAGGGTTACGGTTAGGTTTAGGATTAGGGTTAGGGTTACGGTACAGGTTAGGGTTAGGGTGAGGGTTAGGGTTACTTTACAGGGTAGAGTTAGGGTTAGGGTTAGGGTTAGGTGTACAATACAAGTTAGGGTTAGGGTTAGTGTTAGGGTTAGGGTTACGGTACAGGTTAGGGTTAGGGTGAGGGTTAGGGTTACTTTACAGGGTAGAGTTAGGGTTTGGGTTAGGGTTCGGTTTACAGTACAGATTAGGGTTAGGGTTAGGGTTAGTGGTAGTGTTACAGTACAGGTTACGATTAGGGTTAGGGGTAGGGTTAGGGTTAGGTTTACCGTACAGGTTAGGGGTAGTGTAAGGGTTAGGGTTAGGTTTACTGTAGAGGTTAGGATCAGGATTAGGTTTAGGGTTCCGTTTAGGGTTAGGGTTAGGGTTAGGGTTGCGATACAGCTTAGGGTTAGGGTTAGGGTTAGGATTACAGTACAGGTTAGGTTTACGGTTAGGGTTAGGGTTACAGCTACGGTACAGGTTTGGGTTAGGGTTGGGGTTAGGATTATGATACAGGTTATGGTTAGGTTTAGGGTGAGGGTTAGGGGTACAGTACAGGTTAGGGTTAGGGTTAGGGTTAGGGTTAGTGTTTCGGTACTGGTTAGGGTTAGGTTTAGCGTTTGGTTTACGGTACAGGTTATGGTTGGGGTTAGGTTTAGGGTTACGGTACAGGTTAGGGTTAGGGTTAGGTTTAGTTTTAGGGTTATGATACAAGTAGGGTTAGCGTTAGCATTAGGGTTAGGGTTAGGGTAACCGCACAGGTTAGGGTTAGGGTTAAGGTTAGGGTTGCGTTACAGTTTAGGGTTAGGGTTAGGGTTAGGGTTACAGCACAGGTTACCATTAGGGTTATGGTTAGGGTTGCGGTATAGGTTAAGGTTAGGTTTAGGGTTAGGGTTAAGGTTACAGTACAGGTTAGGGTTAGGTTTACGGTACCGGTTAGTTTTAGGGTTAGGATTAGGGTTAGGGTTAGGATTACCATACAGGTTAGGGTTAGTGTTACGGTTAGGGTTGCGGTACAGGTTAGGTTTAGGGTTTGGGGTTGGTTTACGGTACAGGTTAGATTTAGGGTTACGGTTAGGATTAGGGTTATGGTACAGGTTAGGGTTAGGGTTAGGTTTAGTGTTAGGGTTATGGTACAAGTTAGGGTTAGGGTTAGGGTTAGGGTTAAGGTTACCATACAGGTTAGGTTTAGGGTTAGGGTTAGGTTAGGGTTGAGGTACAGTTTAGGGTTAGGTTTATGCTTAGGGTTACGGTACAGGTTAGCATTAGGGTTAGGGTTACGGATGCGGTATAGGTTAGGGTTAGGGTTAGGTTTAGGGTTAGAGTTAGGGTTATGCATAGTTTTAGGGTTAGGTTTAGGGTTACAGTACAGGTTTGTGTTAGTGTTACGGTTAGGGTTGCGGTACAGTTTAGGTTTAGGGTTTGGGTTTGGTTTATGGTACAGGTTAGCATTAGGGTTTGGGTTAGGGTTAGGGTTAGGGTTACGGTACAGGTTAGGGTTAGGGTTAGGGTTAGGGATACGTTTACGGTACAGGTTAGCATTAGGTTTAGATTAAGGGTTAGGGTTACGGTACAGGTTAGGGTAAGGGTTAGTGTTAGGGTTACCGTACAGGTTAGTGTCAGCGTTAGGGTTAGGATTAGCATTAGTGTTAGGGTTACATTAGAGTTTAGGGTTCGGTTTAGGGTTAGGGTTACGGTACAGGTTAGGTTTAGTATTAGGTTTAGTGTTACAGTACAGGTAAGGGTTACAGTTAGGGTTAGCTTTAGGGTTAGGGTTAGGGTTAAGTTTGCGGTACAGTTGTGGGTAGGGTTACGGGTAGGGTAGGGTTAGGGATAGGGTTCCGGCACAGGGCATGGTTAGGTTTAGGGTTAGAGTTAGGGTTACGGTACAAGTTACGGTTAGGTTTAGGGTTAGTATTAGGTTTACGGTTACGGACTGGTTAGGGTTAGTGTTAGGGGTAGGGATAGGTTTAGGGTTATGGTACTGGTTAGCGTTAGGGTTAGGTTTATGGTTACGGTATAGGTTAGGGTTAGGGTTAGGGTTAGTGTTAGGGTTAGGGATAGGTTTACCGTACAGGTTAGTGTCAGGGTTAGGTTTAGGGTTAGGGTTAGGGTTAGGGTTAGTGTTAGGCTTAGGGTTGCAGTACAAATTAGGGTTAGGTTTAGGGTTAGGTTTAGGGTAACGGACCAGGTTAGGGTTAGGATTAGGGTTACAGTACAGGTTAGGGTTAGGTTTAGGGTTATGGTACAGGTTAGGGTTAGGTTTAGGGATAGGGTTAGGGTTAGGGTTACCATACAAGTTAGGGATAGGGTTAGGGTTAGGGTTAGGGTTACTGTACAGGTTTGGATCAGGGTTAGGTTTAGGGTTAGTTTTAGGGTTAGGGTTAGGGTTAGGGTTGCGGTACAGCTTAGGGTTAGGGTTAGGGTTAGGATTACGGTACATGTTAGGTTTACGGTTAGGGTTACGGTTACGGTACAGGTTAGGGTTAGGGTTCGGGTTAGGATTAAGATACAGGTTATGGTTAGGTTTAGGGTTAGGGTTAGGGGTACAGTACAGGTTAGGGTTAGTGTTAGGGTTAGGGTTTCGGTACGGGTTAGGGTTAGGGTTAGGGTTAGGGTTAGGGTTAGGGTCACCATACAGGTTAGGGTTAGTGTTACGGTTAGTGTTGCTGTACGCATTAGGTTTAGGGTTTGGGTTTGGTTTACAGTACAGTTTAGCATTAGGTTTAGGGTTAGGGTTAGGGTTACAGTACAGTATTCGGTTAGGGTTAGGGTTAGGGTTACGTGACAGGTTATGGTTATTCTTAGGGTTAGGGTTAGGGTTACGGTACAAGTTAGGGTTACGTTTAGGATTGGGGTTAGTTTTACGGTATAGGTTAGCGTTACGGTTAGGTTTAGGGTTAGGTTTAGGGTTACGGCACAGGTTAGGATTATGGTTATGGTTAGGGTTAGGGTTACGGTAGAAGTTAGGGTTATGTTTAGGTTTAGGATTAGGGTTACAGTACAGGTTAGGGTTAGGGTTCGGTTTAGGGGTAGGGGTAGGGTTAGGCTTAGGGTTAGGGTTACGATATCAGTTAGGTTTAGTGTTAGGTTTAGGTTTAGGGTAATGGTACAGGTTATGGTTAGTTTTAGGGTTAGGTTTAGGGTTACAGTACAGTTTAGGGTTAAGTTTAGGGATAGGGTTAGGGTTAGGTTTATGGTAGTGGTTAGCGTTAGGCTAGGGGTTGGGATTAGGTTTACCTTTACAGATACGGTACAGGTTAGGTTTACGGTTAGGGTTATGGTTACGGTACAGGTTAGGGTTAGGGTTGGGGTTAGGATTAAGATACAGGTTATGGTTAGGTTTAGGGTTAGGGAAAGGGGTACAGTACAGGTTAGGGTTAGTGTTAGGGTTAGGGTTTCGGTACGGGTTAGGGTTAGGTTTAGCGTTATGGTTACAGTACAGTTTATGGTTGGGGTTACGTTTAGGGTTACGGTACAGGTTAGGGTTATAGTTAGGTTTAGTGTTAGGGTTACGGTACAAGTTAGGGTTAGGGTTATGGTTAGGGTTAGAGTAACCCTATAGTTTAGGTCTAGGGTTAAGGTTAGGGTTGCGGTACAGTTTAGGGTTAGGGTTATGGTTAGGGTTACGGTACAGGTAGCATTAGGTTTAGGGTTAGGGTTGCGGTATAGGTTAGGGTTAGGTTTAGTGTTATGGTTAGGGTTGCAGTACAGGTTAGGGTTAGGGTTAGGGTACCGCTTAGTTTTAGGGTTAGGGTTAGGGTTACCGTACAGGTTAGGGTTAGTGTTACGGTTAGGGTTGCGGTACAGTTTAGGTTTAGGGTTTGGGTTTGGTTTACGGTACAGGTTAGCATTAGATTTAGGGTTAGGGTTACGGTATAGGTTAGGGTTAGGGTTAGGGTTAGGGGTAGGGTTAGGGTTAGGGTTACGGTACAGGTTAGCATTAGGTTTAGGTTAAGTGTTAGGGTTACGGTACAGGTTAGGGTAAATGTTAGTGTTAGGTTTACCGTACAGGTTGATGTCAGCATTAGGTTTAGGGTTAGGGTTAGTGTTAGGGTTACATTAGAGGTTAGGGTTAGGGTTAGTTTTAGGTTTAGGGTTACGGTATAGGTAGGTTTAGTGTTAGGTTTAGTGTCACGGTACAGGTAAGGGTTAGGTTTAGGGTTAGGGTTAGGGTTAGGGTTAAGTTTGCGGTACAGTTGTGGGTTAGGGTTACGGGTACGGTAGGGTTAGGGTTAGGGTTACGGTACAGGGCATGGTTAGGTTTAGGGTTAGAGTTAGGGTACGGTACAAGTTACCGTTAGGTTTAAGGTTAGTGTTAGGTTTACGGTTACGGTACTGGTTAGGGTTAGTGTTCGGGGTAGGGTTAGGTTTAGGGTTATGGTACAGGTTAGCGTTAGGGTTAGGGTTAGGGTTAGGTTTACGGTATAGGTTACGGTTAGGGTTAGGTGTAGGGTTACGGTACAGTTAAGGGTTAGGTTTAGGTTTAGGGTAGGGTTAGCGTTAGGGTTATGGTTACAGTACAGTTTAGGGTTAAGTTTAGGGATAGGGTTAGGGTTAGGTTTATGGTAGTGGTTAGCGTTAGGCTAGGGGTTGGGATTAGGTTTACCTTTACAGATACGGTACAGGTTAGGTTTACGGTTAGGGTTAGGGTTAGGGTTAAGGTTAGGGTTAGGGTTAGGGTGGGGTTTAGGGTTACAGTTATGGTTACCGTACAGGTTAGGGTTAGTGTTAGGGCTATGGTTAGGTTTAGGGTTACCGTATAGGTTAGTGTCTGGGTTAGGATTAGGGTTAGGGTTAGGGTTGCGGTATAGGTTAGGGTTAGGGTTAGGTTTAGGGTTAGAGTTATGGATAGTTTTATGGTTAGGGTTAGGGTTACAGTACGGGTTACGGTTAGGGTTACGGTACTGGTTAGTTTTAGGGTTAGGGTTAGGGTTAGGGTTAGGGTTACCATACAGGTTAGGGTTAGTGTTACGGTTAGGGTTGCTGTACGCATTAGGTTTAGGGTTTGGGTTTGGTTTACAGTACAGGTTAGCATGAGGTTTAGGGTTAGGGTTAGGGTTACAGTACAGTATTCGGTTAGGGTTAGGGTTAGGATTACGTGACAGGTTATGGTTATTCTTAGGGTTAGGGTTAGGGTTACGGTACAAGTTAGGGTTACGTTTAGGATTGGGGTTAGTTTACGGTATAGGTTAGCGTTACGGTTAGGTTTAGGGTTAGGTTTAGGGTTACGGCACAGGTTAGGGTTATGGTTATGGTTAGGGCTAGGGTTACGGTAGAAGTTAGGGTTATGTTTAGGTTTAGGATTAGGGTTACAGTACAGGTTAGGGTTAGGGTTAGGTTTAGGGGTAGGGGTAGGGTTAGGCTTAGGGTTAGGGTTACGATATCAGTTAGGTTTAGTGTTAGGTTTAGGTTTAGGGTAATGGTACAGGTTATGGTTAGTTTTAGGGTTAGGTTTAGGGTTACGGTACAGTTTAGGGTTAGGGTTAGGGTTAAGGTACAGGTTAGGGTTATGTTTAGCGTTAGGATTAGGGTTACGGTACAGTTTAGTGTTAGGGTTAGGTTTAGGGTTAGGGTTAGGGTTAGGGTTAGGATTAGGGTTAGGGTTAGTATTAGGTTTACTTTTAGGGTTATGATTCCGTTTAGGTTTAGGTTTAGGGTTAGGGTTACTGTACAGGTTGTGTTAGGGTTATGGTTAGGGTTCGGGTTAGGGTAAGGGTTAGCTTTACCGTACATGTTAGGGTCAGATTTAAGGTTAGCGTTAGGGTTAGGGTTGCGGTATCTTAGGATTAGCGTTAGGTTAGGGATAGGGTTAGGTTTGGGTTATGTTACAAGTTAGGCTTACAGTTAGGTTTAGGGTTATGTTTAAGTTATAGTTTAGCATTAGGGTTAGGGTTAAGGTTAGGTTTAGTGTTACTGTACAGGTTACGATAGGATAGGATTAGCATTAGAGTGAGGGTTAGGTTTAGGGTTAGGATTGGGATTAGGGTATAGGTTATGGTTAGGGTTAGGGTTAGGGTTAGGATAACAGTACAGTTTAGGGTTAGGGTTAGGGTCAGGTTTAGGGTAAGGGTTAGGGTTACGGTACTGGTTAGGTTTAGGGTGAGGGTTAGGGTAAGGGTTACGGTACAGGTTAGGGTTATGTTTACGGTTAGGATTAGGGTTACGGTACAGGTTAGTGTTAGGGTTTGGTTTAGGGTTAAGGTTAGGGTTAGGTTTAGGGTTAGGGTTAGTTTTAGGGTTGTGATAGGTTAGGGTTAGGGTTAGGTTAGGGTTATGGTTAGGTTTGGGTTACATTACAAGTTAGGCTTACGGTTAGGTTTAGGGTTAATTTTAATTTATAGGTTAGCATTAGGGTTAGGGTTAGGTTTAGTGTTACTGTACAGGTTAGGATTAGGTTAGGGTTAGCGTTAGAGTTAGGGTTAGGTTTAGGGTTAGGGTTAGGATTAGGGTACAGGTTATGGTTATGTTTAGGGGAGCGTTAGGGTTACGGTACAGGTTAGGCTTAGGGTTAGGGTCAGGTTAAGAGTAAGGTTTAGGGATACAGTACCGGTTAGGGTTAGTTTTAGGGTTAGGCTTATGATTCCATTTAGGTTTAGGTTTAGGGTTAGGGTTACCGTACAGGTTAGTTTTAGGGATATGGTTAGGGTTAGGGTTAGGTTAAGGGTTACTTTTACCATACCGGTTAGGGTCAGCTTTAGGGTTAGGGTTATGGTTAGGGTTGCGGTAAGTTAGGGTTAGGGTTAGGTTCGGTAAGGGTTAGGTTTGGGTTATGTTACAAGTTAGGCTTACGGTTAGGTTTAGGGTTATGTTTAAGTTATAGGCTAGCATTAGGGTTAGGGTTAGGGTTAGGTTTAGTGTTATGTACATGTTAGGAATAGGTTAGGTTTAGCGTTAGAGTTAGGGTTAGGTTTAGGGTTAGGGTTAATATTAGGGTACAGGTTATGGTTAGGTTTACGGTTAGGGTTAGGGTTACGGTACAGTTTAGGGTTAGGGTTAGGGTCAGGTTAAGGGTAAGGGTTAGTGTTACGGTACTGGTTAGGTTTAGGGTGAGGGTTAGGGTTAGGGTTACGGTACAGGATAGGGTTAGGGTGAGGGTGAGGGTTACTTTACAGGGTAGGGTTAGGTTTAGCGTTAGGGTTAGGGTTACGATAGAAGTTAGGGTTAGGGTTAGTGTTAGGGTTAGGGTTATGGTACAGGTTAGTGTTAGTGTTAGGGTTAGGGTTAGGGTTAGGGTTAGGTTTACAGTAGAGTTTAGGGTTAGGGTTAGTGGTAGGGTTACGGTACAGGTTAGGGTTAGGGTTAAGGTTAGGGTTAGGGTACGGCTCAGGTTATGGTTAGGTTTTCGGTATAAGTTAGTGTTAGGGTTAGGTTTAGGGTTACGGCACAGGTTGGGGTTAGGGCTAGGATTAGGGTTAGGGTTACGGTACAGGTCAGGTTTAGGGTAAGGTTTAGTGTTGTGGTACAGTAAGGGTTACAGTTAGGATTAGGGTTAGGTTTAGGGTTAGGGTTAGGGTTATGGTACAGTTTAGGTTTAGGGTTAGGGTACGGGTTCGGGTTAGGGTTAGGGTTAGTGTTAGGGTTAGGGTTAGGTTTAGGGTTAGGGTTAGGGTTACCATACAGGTTAGTGTCAGCGTTAGGGTTAGGGTTACGGTTAGTGTTAGGGTTACATTAGAGGTTAGGGTTAGGGTTAGGGTTAGGGTTACAGTACAGGTTAGGTTTAGTGTTAGGGGTAGGGTTAGGTTTAGGGTTATGGTACAGGTTAGCGTTAGGGTTAGGTAGGGTTAGGGTTACCGTATAGGTTACGGTTCGGGTTAGGTGTAGGGTTACGGTACAGTTAAGGGTTAGGGTTAGGGTTAGGGTTAGTGTTAGGGTTACGGATACGGTACAGTTTAGGGTTAAGTTTAGGGATAGGTTTACAGTTAGGTTTATGGTAGTGGTTAGCGTTAGGCTAAGGGTTGGGTTTAGGGTTACCTTTACAGTAACGGTACAGGATAGGTTTACCGTTAGGGTGAGGGTTAGGGTTGGGGTTACGGTTATGGTTACTGTACAGGTTAGGAATAGGGTTAGGGTTATGGTTAGGGTTAGTGTTAGGGTTAGGCTTAGGCTTAGGGTTGCAGTACAAGTAAGGGTTAGGGTTAGGGTTAGGTTTAGAGTTAGGGTTAGATTTAGGGTTAGAGTACCATTTAGGTTTAGGGTTAGGTTTAGGGTTAGGGTTACCGTACAGGTTAGGTTTAGGGTTAGGGTTACGGTACATGTTATGGTTAGATTTAGGGTTAGGGTTAGGTTTACGGTACAGGTTAGGTTTAGGGTTAGGTTTAGGGTTAGGGGTACGGTACATGTTAGGGTTAGGGTTAGTGCTAGTGTTTGGGTTACGTTTACTGTAGAGGTTAGGGTTAGGTTTAGGGTTAGGTTAGGGTTACGGTACAGTTTAGGGTTATGGTTAGGGTTAAGGTTAGGTTTAGGGTTATGTTTACGGAACAGGTTAGGTTTAGGTTTAGGTTTAGGGTTAGGATTAGGGTTAGGGTTAGGGTTAGTGTTACGGTACACTTTAGGGTTAGGGGTAGGGGTAGTGTTAGGGTTAGGGTTAGGTTTGCCATAGAGTTTAGGGTTAAGTTTAGGGTACAGATTATGTTAGAGTTAGGGTTAAGTTAGGGTTAGGGTTACGGTGCAGTGTAGGGCTAGGTTTAGTGTTAGGTTTAGGATTACGGTACAAGTTAATGTTAGGGTTAGTGTTAGGGTTAGGGTTATGGCACAGGTTAGTGTTAGGGTTAGGTTTACGGTTAGGGTTAGGGTTACGGTACAGGTTAGTTTTAGGGTTAGGATTAGTGTTACGGTATATACAGGTAAGGGTTATGGTTATGGTTAGTGTTAGGGTTAGGGTTAGGGTTAGGTTTAGGGTTGAGTTTGCAGTACAGTTGTGCGTTAGGGTTATGGGTAGTGTTAGGGTTAGGGTTATGGTTATGGTACAGGGCAGGGTTAGTTTTAGGGTAAGGGTTAAGTTTACGGTACAAATTATCTTTAGGTTTAGGGTTAGAGTTAGGGTTAGGTTTAAGGTAAAGGTTAGGGTTAGGTTTAGGGTAGGGTTATGGTACAGATAAGGGTTGGGTTAGTGTTAGCGTTAGGGTTAAGGTTACGGTCCAGTTTAAGGTTAAGTTTAGGGTTAGGGTTAGATTTAGGTTTATGGTAGTGCTTAGGGTTGGGCTTAGGTTTGGGTTTAGGTTTACGGTTACGGTTACGGTACAGGTTAGGGTTACGGTTAGGGTTAGGGTTAGGGTTAAGTTTAGGGTTAGGGTTAGGGTTACGGTACAGGTTAGGGTTAGGGTTAGGTTTAAGGTTAGTTAGGGATGGGTTTAGGTTTAGTGTTAGGTTTACGATTGAGGTTAGGGTTAGGGTTAGGGTTAGGGTTAGTGTTGCGGTCCAGGTTAGGGTTAGTGTTAGGGTTGGGGTTACCGTATAGGTTAGGGTTTAGGGTTAGGGTTAGTGTTAGGATTAGCGTTGTGGTACAGGTTAGGGTTAGGGTAATGGATAGGCTGTGGATACGGTACAGGTTATGATAGGGTTAGGTTTAGGGTTACAGTACAGGTTAGGGTTAGGGTTTGGCTTATAGTGCAACGTAGAGTTAGGGTTAGGGTTAGGTTTAGTTTTTCGATACAAGTTAGGGTTAGTTGTTCGGGTGAGAGTTACGGTATCTCTTAGTTTTAGTGGTAGGGTTAGGGTTAGGTTTCGGTTTAGGGTTAGGGTAGGGTTAGGTTTACATAACAGGTTAGGTTTAGGGTTAGTGGTAAGGTTACAGTACAGGTTAGGGTTAGGGTTAGGGTTAGGGTTTCGGTACACGTTAGTGTTAGGGTTAGGGTCAGGGTTACAGTACAGGTTAGTGTTAGGGTTAGGGTTAGGGTTACGGTACAGGTTAGGTTTAGGGATAGATTTAGGGTTCGTTTTACGGTACAAGTTAGGTTTAGGTTAGGGTTAGTGTTAGTGTTAGTGTTACCAAACAGGTTAGGGTCAGTGTTAGGGTTTGGCTTAGTGTTAGGGTTAGAGTTGTGGTACATGTTAGGGTTAGGTTTAGGGTTAGGATTACCGTACAGGTTAAGGTTAGTGTTACGGTTAGGGTTGCGGTACAGGTTAGGATTAGGGTTTGGGTTTGGTTTACGGTACAGGTTAGCATTAGGCTTAGAGTTAGGGTTAGGGTTACGGTACAGGTTAGGGTTAGGGTTAGAGTTAGGGTTACGGTACAGGTTATGCTTATGTTTAGGTTAGGGTTACGGTACAGGTTAGGGTTAGGGTTAGGGTTACGGTACAATTTAGGGTTACGTTTAGGATTAGGGTTAGGTTTACGGTATAGGTTAGCATTACGGTTAGGTTTAGGGTTAGGTTTAGGGTTATGGTACAGTTTAGGGTTATGGTGAGGGTTAGGGTAGGGTTAGGGTTACGGTCCAGGTTAGGGTTAGGTTTAGGCTTAGGGTTATAGTTACGGTACAGTTTAGGGTTAGGGTTAGGTTTAGGGTTAGGGTTAGGGGTGGGGTAGGGTTAGGGTTAGGGTTACGGTACCGATTAGGTTTAGGGTTAGGTTTAGGGTTAGGGTAATGGTACGGGTTATGTTTAGTTTTAGGGTTACAGTTAGGGTTACGGTACAGGTTATGGTTTGTGTTAGGTTTAGGGTACTGTACAGGTTAGGTTTAAGTTTAGGTTTAGGTTTAGGGTTACTGTACAAGTTTGGGTTACATTTAGGTTTAGGGTTAGGGTTACAGTATAGGTTAGGGTTAGGTTTAGGTTTAAGGTTGCGGTACATGTTAAGGTGACGGTGAGGATTCGGGTTAGGTTTAGGGTTACGGTACAGTTTAGGGTTAGGGATAGGGTAGGGTTAGGGTTTCGGTACAGGTTAGGGTTAGTGTTAGGGTTAGGTTTTCGGTACAGGTTAGGGTTAGGGTTAGGGTTTCGGTACAGTTTAGGGTTAGGGTTAGGGTTAGTGTTAGGGTTACGGAACAAGTAGGGTTAGGGTTAGGGAAGGGTTAGGGTTACCGTACAGGTTAGGGTTAGGGTTAGGGTTAAGGTTAGGTTTGTGGTAGAGTTTAGAATTAGGGTTAGGGTTAGGGTTAGGGTTAGGATTATGGTACAGGTCATGGTTAGTTATAGGGCTAGGTTTAGGGTTACAGTACAGGTTAGTGTTAGGGTGACATTACCGGTTAGGTTTAGGGTTAGGGTTAGGGGTATGGTAGGGTTACGGTTAGGGTTACGGTACAGGTTATGGTTAGGGTTAGGATTAGGGTATGGAACAGGTTAGGTTTAAGTTTAGGGTTAGGATTAGGGTTACGGTACAAGTTATCTTTAGGTTTAGGGATAGTGTTATGGTTAGGGTTACGGTACAGGTTAGGTTTAGGTTTAGGCTTACTGTTACGGTACAGGTAGGGTTAGGGTTAGGGTTAGCATTAGGGTTAGGGTTACGGTACAGTTTAAGGTTAAGTTGAGGGTTATGGTTATGTTTAGGTTTATGGTAGTGGTTAATGTTAGGCTTAGGGTTGCGTTTAGGTTTACGTTTATGGTTACGGTACAGCTTAGGGTTACTGTTAGGGTTAGTGTTAGCGTTAAGGTTAGGGTTAGGGTTAGGGTTAGGTTTAGGGTTACGGTACAGGTTAGGGTTAGGGTTAGGTTTACGGTTAGTGTCAGGGATAGGTTTAGGTATAGAGTTAGGTTTACAGTAGATGTTAGGGTTAGGGTTAGGCTTAGAGTTGCGGTACAGGTTAGGGTTAGGGTTGGGGTTACTGTATAGGTTCAGGTTAGGGTCTGGGTTAAGGTAAGGGTTGCGGTACAGGGTAGGGTTAGGGTTAGCATTATGTTTACGGTACAGGTTAGCATTAGGTTTAGGGTTAGGGTTAGGTTTATGGTACAGGTTAGAGTAGGGTTAGGGTTAGGGTTACCGTTACATTACAGGTTAGGGTTAGCGTTACATTTAGGGTTACCATACAGGTTAGCGTTAGCGTTAGGGTTAGGTTTACCATACAGGTTAGTGTCAGCCCTAGGGTTAGGGTTAGGCTTAGTGTTAGGGTTACAGTAGAGGTTAGGGTTAGGGATAGGGTTACGGTACAGGTTAGGTTTAGGGTTAGGATTAGTTTTACGGTACAGGTAAGGGTTACGGTTAGGGTTAGGGTTAGGGTTATGGTTAGGGTTAGGGTTAGGGTTAGGGTTCCGGTACACGTTAGGTTTAGGGTTAGGTTTAGGGTTAGGGTTACGGTACAGGGTAGGGTTAGGTTTAGGGTTTGGGTTAGGATTACGGTACAGCTTAGGGTTAGGGTTAAGTTTAAGATTAGGGTTAAGGTTAGGGTTACGGGACAGGTTAGGGTTAGGGTTAGGGTTAAGTTTAGAGTTACGGTACAGGTAGGGTTAGGGTTAGTGTTAGGGGTAGTGTTAGGTTTGCCATAGAGTTAGGGTTAGGGTTAGGGTTAGGGTTAGGGTACAGGTTATTTTTAGAGTTAGAGTGAGTGTTAAGGTTAGGGTTACGGTACAGGTTAGGGTTAGGTTTAGGGTTAGGGTTACAATAAGGGTAGGGTTAGGTTTAGGGTTAGGTTTAGGGTTAGGGTACAAGTTAGGGTTATGGCTAGTGTTAGGATTAGGGTTATGGTACTGGTTAGTGTTAGGGTTACGGCTATGGTTAGGATTAGGGTTAGGGTACAGATTACGGTTAGCGTTAGTTTTAGGGTTTCTGTACAGGTTAGGGTTAGGGTTAGTGTTTGGGTTACAGTACAGGTTAGGTTTAGGGTTAGGTTTAGGGTTAGGGTACAGGTCAGGTTTAGGGTGCGTTTAGTGTTACGGTAAAGGTAAGGGTTACGTTTAGGGTTAGGGTTAGGGTTAGGTTTAGGGTTAGGGTTAGGGTTAGGTTTGTGTTACAGTTGTGGTTAGGGTTACGGGTTGGGTTATGGTTAGGGTTACGGTACAGTTTAGGGTTTTGGTTAGTGTAAAGGTTAGGTTTGGGGATAGGTTTAGGTTTAGTCTTCGGTTTCCGGTACAGGTTAGGGTTAGGGTTAGGGTTAGGGTTACTGTACATGTTAGGTTTAGAGTCAGGGTTAGGGTTACGGTACAGGTTAGGGTTACGGTTAGGGGTAGGGTTACGGTACAGTTAATGGTTAGGGTTAGGGTTAGCATTAGGGTTAGGGTTACGGTACAGTTTAGGGTTAAGTTTAAGGTTAAGGTTAGGGTTAGGGTTACGCAACAGGTTAGGGTGAAGTTTAGGGTTAGGGTTAGGGTTACAGTACAAGTTAGGGTTATGGTTAGGTTTAGGGTTAGGGTTACGGTATAGGTTAGCGTTAGGGTCAGGGTTAGGGTTAAGTTTATATTTACGGTACAGGTTAGGTTTAGGGTTAGTTCTAGGGTTGGGGTTAGGTTTAGGGTTACGGTACAGGTTAGGGTTAGGTGTTTGGGTAGGGTTAGGGTTACGGTACATGTTAGGGTTAGGGTTAGTGTTAGGGTTGCAGTATACTTTAGGGTTAGGGTGCGGGTTAGGTTTAGGGTTAAGGGTACGGTTATGGTTACGAACAGTTTAGGTTTAAGGTTATGGTTAGGGTTAGGTTTAGGTTTAGTGTTAAGTTTACGGTACAGGTTAGGGTTAGGGATACGGTTAGGGTCACCGTACAGTTAGGGTTAAGTTTAGAGTTACGTTTAGGGTTAGATTTGCGGTACAGGTTAGGGTTATGGTTACGGTTAGGGTTACCATACAGGTTTGGGTTAGGGTTAGGGTTGGGTTTAGGTTTACTATACAGGTTAGTGTCAATATTAGGGTTAGGGTTAGGCTTAGGGTTAGGTTGCGGTTCAGGCTAGGATTAGTGTTAGAGTTCGGGTTACCATAAAGGTTTTGGTTTGGGTTATGGTTAGGGTTAGGGTTGCAGTACAGGTTAGGGTTAGGGTTAGGGTTAGGTTTACGGTACAGGTTAGGTTGAGGGTTAGGTTTAGCGTGACCGTATAGGTTAGGGTTAGCGTTAGGGTTATGGTTCGGGTTACCGTACAGGTTAGTGTCAGGTTTAGTATTAGGGTTAGGGTTAGGGTTAGGTTTGCGTTACAGGTTAGGGTTAGGGTTAGGTTTGGGTTTACTGTAAAGTTTAAGGTTATGGTTAGGGTTAGGGTTAGGGTTGCAGTACAGGTTAGGGTTAGGGTTAGGGTTAGGATTATGGTTACGGTACAAGTTATCATTAGAGTTAGGGTTATGATTACGGTACAGGTTATCATTAGGGTTAGGGTTAGGGTTACGGTACAGGTTAGGGTTACGGATAGGGGTAGGGTTACGGTACAGGTAAAGTTTAGGGTTAGGGTTAGTGTTAGGGTTAGGGTTATGGTACAGTTTAGGGTTAAGTTTAAGGTTAGGGTTAGGGTTAGGGTTACGGTACAGTTTACGTGAAGTTTAGGGTTAGGGTTAGGGTTACGGTACAGTTAGGGTTATGGTTAGGTTCAGGGTTAGGGTTATGGTATAGGTTAGCGTTAGGATCAGGTTTAGGGTTAGGTTTAGGGTTACGGTACAGGTTAGGGTTAGGTTTTCAAGTAGGGTTAGGGTAATGGTACAGGTTAGGGTTAGGGTTAGTTTTAGGGTAGCAGTAAACGTTAGCGTTAGGGTGTGGGTTAGGGTTAGGGTTAACGTTATGGTTATGGTTACGGTACAGGTTACGGTGACGGTTAGGGTTAGGGTTAGGTTGAGGGTTAGGGTTAGTTTTAGGGTTAGGGTTAGGGTTATGGTACAGGTTAGGATTAGGTTTAGGGTTAAGGTTAGGGTTAGGGATTGGTTTAGGTTTAGTGTTAGGTTTACGGTACAAGTTAGGGTTAGGGTTAGGATTAGGGTTACCGTACAGGTTAGGGTGAGGATTAGAGATAGGGTTAAGGTTACCGTACAGGTTAGGGTTAGGTTTAGGGTTACGTTTAGGGTTAGGGTTAGGTTTGCGATTCATGTGAGTGTTACAGTTATGGTTAGGGTTACCGTACAGGTTAGGTTTAGGGTTATGGTTAGGGTAGTGTTACCATACAGGTTTTGGTCAGGGTTAGGGTTAGGGTGAGGGTTAGGGCTAGAGTTACGTTTGCGGTACAGGCTAGGGTTAGGGTTAGGGTTGGGGTTACAGTAAAGGTTAGTGTTAGGGTTATGTTTAGGGTTAGGGTTGCAGTACAGCTTAGAGTTACAGTTAGGGTTACGGTTACGGTACAGTTTAGCATTAGGGTTAGGGTTAGGGTTAGGGTTGAAGTACTGGTTAGGGTTAGTGTTAGAATTAGGTTTTGTGTTATGGTTATTGTACAGGTTATGGTTAGGTTTAGGGTTAGGGTTAGGATTACGGTACAGTTTAGTTTAGGGTTAGGGTTAGGGTTACGGTACAGGTGAGGGTGAAGTTTAGGTTAGGGTTAGGGTTACGGTACAAGTTAGTGTTACGGTTAGGTTTAGGGTTAGGGTTACGGTATAGGCTAGCGTTAGGGTCAGGTTTAGAGTTAAGTTTATGTTTACGGTACAGGTTAGGGTTAGGGTTAGTTCTAGGGTTGGGGTTAGGTTTAGGGTTACGGTACAGGTTAGGGTTAAGTGTAGGGTTAGGGTTAGGGTTACGGTACAGTTTATGGTTAGGGTTAGGTTAGGGTTAGGGTTAGGGTTAGTGTAGGGTTAGGGTTAGAGTTACAGTACAGGTAGGGTTAGGTTTAGTGTTAGGGTTAGTGTTACGTTTGCCATAGAGTTAGGGTTAGGGTTAGGGTTAGGGTACCGTTTATTTTTAGAGTTAGGGTGAAGGTTAAGGTTAGAGTTACGGTACAGGTTAGGGTTAGGTTTAGGGTTAGGGTTACGGTAAAGGGTAGGGTTAGGTTTAGGGTTAGGATTAGGGTTACGGTACAAGTTAGGGTACGGTTAGTGTTAGGGTTAGGTTTATGTTACAGGTTAGTGTTAGGGTTAGGGTTAGGGTTATGGTTAGGTTTAGGGTTAGGGTACAGGTTACGGTTAGCGTTAGGTTTAGGGTTTCTGTTCAGGTTAGGGCTAGGGTTAGTGTTTGGGTTAGAGTACAGGTTAGGTTAGGGTTAGTGTTAGGTTTAGGGTTACGGTACAGGTCAGGTTTAGGGTGGGTTTAGTGTTACGGTAAATGTAAGGGTTACGGTTAGTGTTAGGGTTAGGTTTAGGGTTAGGGTTAGGGTTAAGTTTGCGGTACAGTTGTGGTTAGGGTTACAGGTTGGTTTAGGGTTAGGTTTACGGTACAGGTTAGGGTTAGGGTTAGTATAAAGGTTAGGTTTGGGGATAGGTTTAGGTTTAGACTTTGGTTTCCGGTACAATTTAGGGTTAGGGTTAGGCTTAGTGGTAGCATACATGTTAGGGTTCGGTTAGGGTTAGGGTTAGGTTTAGGGTTGCGGTACAGGTTAGGGTTAGAGTTATGGTTAGTGTTACCATACAGGTTAGGGTTAGGGTTAAGGTTAGGGTTGCGGTACAGGTTAGGGTTAGGGTTACGGTTAGGGTTACCATACTGGTTAGTGTCAGGATTAGGTTTAGGGTTAGGGTTAGGGTTAGGGTTGCGGTACCTTTTAGGGTTAGGGTTAGGGTTGAGGTTACGGTAAAGTTTAGGGTTACCGTTAGGGTTAGGGTTAGGGTTGCGGTACTGGTTAGGGTTACGGTTTGTGTTACGGTTACCGTACAGGGTAGGGTTAGGTTTAGGGTTAGGGTTAGGATTTCAGTACAAGTTAGTGTTAGGTTTAGGGTTAGAGTTAGGGTTAGGTTTACGGTACAGGTTAGGGTTAGGGTTATGGTACAGGTTAGGGTTACGGTTAGGAATAGGGTTACACAACAGGTAAGGGTTAGGGTTAGGGTTAGCGTTAGGTTTTGGGTTACGGTACAGTTTACGGTTAAGTTTAGGTTTAGGTTTAGAGTTAGGTTGACGGTACCGGTAGGGTTAGGCTTAGGGTTGGGTTTAGGGTTACGGTTATGGTTACGGTACAGGTTAGTGTTACTGTTAAGTTTAGGGTTAGGGTTAGGGTTACAGTACAGATTAGGTTTAAGGTTAGGTTTAGGGTGACCGTATAGGTTAGGGTTAGCATTAGGGTTAGGATTAGGGTTAGGTTGCACTACACGTTAGGGTTATTTTTACAGTTAGTATTACTGTATAGTTTAGGGTTAGGGTTAGCGTTATGGTTATGGTCGGGTTACCGTACAGGTTAGTGTCAGGGTTAGTATTAAGGTTAGGGTTAGGGTTAGGGTTAGGGTTAGGGTTGCGGTACAGGTTAGGGTTAGGGTTAGGGTTAGGGTTATGGTTACGGTACAGGTTATCATTAGGGTTAGGGTTAGGGTTACTGTACAGGTTAGGTTTAGAGTCAGGGTTAGGGTTACGGTACAGGTTAGGGTTACGGTTAGGGGTAGGGTTACGGTACAGTTAATGGTTAGGGTTAGGGTTAGCATTAGGGTTAGGGTTACGGTACAGTTTAGGGTTAAGTTTAAGGTTAAGGTTAGGGTTAGGGTTACGCAACAGGTTAGGGTGAAGTTTAGGGTTAGGGTTAGGGTTACAGTACAAGTTAGGGTTATGGTTAGGTTTAGGGTTAGGGTTACGGTATAGGTTAGCGTTAGGGTCAGGGTTAGGGTTAAGTTTATATTTACGGTACAGGTTAGGTTTAGGGTTAGTTCTAGGGTTGGGGTTAGGTTTAGGGTTACGGTACAGGTTAGGGTTAGGTGTTTGGGTAGGGTTAGGGTTACGGTACATGTTAGGGTTAGGGTTAGTGTTAGGGTTGCAGTATACTTTAGGGTTAGGGTGCGGGTTAGGTTTAGGGTTAAGGGTACGGTTATGGTTACGAACAGTTTAGGTTTAAGGTTATGGTTAGGGTTAGGTTTAGGTTTAGTGTTAAGTTTACGGTACAGGTTAGGGTTAGGGATACGGTTAGGGTCACCGTACAGTTAGGGTTAAGTTTAGAGTTACGTTTAGGGTTAGATTTGCGGTACAGGTTAGGGTTATGGTTACGGTTAGGGTTACCATACAGGTTTGGGTTAGGGTTAGGGTTGGGTTTAGGTTTACTATACAGGTTAGTGTCAATATTAGGGTTAGGGTTAGGCTTAGGGTTAGGTTGCGGTTCAGGCTAGGATTAGTGTTAGAGTTCGGGTTACCATAAAGGTTTTGGTTTGGGTTATGGTTAGGGTTAGGGTTGCAGTACAGGTTAGGGTTAGGGTTAGGGTTAGGTTTACGGTACAGGTTAGGTTGAGGGTTAGGTTTAGCGTGACCGTATAGGTTAGGGTTAGCGTTAGGGTTATGGTTCGGGTTACCGTACAGGTTAGTGTCAGGTTTAGTATTAGGGTTAGGGTTAGGGTTAGGTTTGCGTTACAGGTTAGGGTTAGGGTTAGGTTTGGGTTTACTGTAAAGTTTAAGGTTATGGTTAGGGTTAGGGTTAGGGTTGCAGTACAGGTTAGGGTTAGGGTTAGGGTTAGGATTATGGTTACGGTACAAGTTATCATTAGAGTTAGGGTTATGATTACGGTACAGGTTATCATTAGGGTTAGGGTTAGGGTTACGGTACAGGTTAGGGTTACGGATAGGGGTAGGGTTACGGTACAGGTAAAGTTTAGGGTTAGGGTTAGTGTTAGGGTTAGGGTTATGGTACAGTTTAGGGTTAAGTTTAAGGTTAGGGTTAGGGTTAGGGTTACGGTACAGTTTACGTGAAGTTTAGGGTTAGGGTTAGGGTTACGGTACAGTTAGGGTTATGGTTAGGTTCAGGGTTAGGGTTATGGTATAGGTTAGCGTTAGGATCAGGTTTAGGGTTAGGTTTAGGGTTACGGTACAGGTTAGGGTTAGGTTTTCAAGTAGGGTTAGGGTAATGGTACAGGTTAGGGTTAGGGTTAGTTTTAGGGTAGCAGTAAACGTTAGCGTTAGGGTGTGGGTTAGGGTTAGGGTTAACGTTATGGTTATGGTTACGGTACAGGTTACGGTGACGGTTAGGGTTAGGGTTAGGTTGAGGGTTAGGGTTAGTTTTAGGGTTAGGGTTAGGGTTATGGTACAGGTTAGGATTAGGTTTAGGGTTAAGGTTAGGGTTAGGGATTGGTTTAGGTTTAGTGTTAGGTTTACGGTACAAGTTAGGGTTAGGGTTAGGATTAGGGTTACCGTACAGGTTAGGGTGAGGATTAGAGATAGGGTTAAGGTTACCGTACAGGTTAGGGTTAGGTTTAGGGTTACGTTTAGGGTTAGGGTTAGGTTTGCGATTCATGTGAGTGTTACAGTTATGGTTAGGGTTACCGTACAGGTTAGGTTTAGGGTTATGGTTAGGGTAGTGTTACCATACAGGTTTTGGTCAGGGTTAGGGTTAGGGTGAGGGTTAGGGCTAGAGTTACGTTTGCGGTACAGGCTAGGGTTAGGGTTAGGGTTGGGGTTACAGTAAAGGTTAGTGTTAGGGTTATGTTTAGGGTTAGGGTTGCAGTACAGCTTAGAGTTACAGTTAGGGTTACGGTTACGGTACAGTTTAGCATTAGGGTTAGGGTTAGGGTTAGGGTTGAAGTACTGGTTAGGGTTAGTGTTAGAATTAGGTTTTGTGTTATGGTTATTGTACAGGTTATGGTTAGGTTTAGGGTTAGGGTTAGGATTACGGTACAGTTTAGTTTAGGGTTAGGGTTAGGGTTACGGTACAGGTGAGGGTGAAGTTTAGGTTAGGGTTAGGGTTACGGTACAAGTTAGTGTTACGGTTAGGTTTAGGGTTAGGGTTACGGTATAGGCTAGCGTTAGGGTCAGGTTTAGAGTTAAGTTTATGTTTACGGTACAGGTTAGGGTTAGGGTTAGTTCTAGGGTTGGGGTTAGGTTTAGGGTTACGGTACAGGTTAGGGTTAAGTGTAGGGTTAGGGTTAGGGTTACGGTACAGTTTATGGTTAGGGTTAGGTTAGGGTTAGGGTTAGGGTTAGTGTAGGGTTAGGGTTAGAGTTACAGTACAGGTAGGGTTAGGTTTAGTGTTAGGGTTAGTGTTACGTTTGCCATAGAGTTAGGGTTAGGGTTAGGGTTAGGGTACCGTTTATTTTTAGAGTTAGGGTGAAGGTTAAGGTTAGAGTTACGGTACAGGTTAGGGTTAGGTTTAGGGTTAGGGTTACGGTAAAGGGTAGGGTTAGGTTTAGGGTTAGGATTAGGGTTACGGTACAAGTTAGGGTACGGTTAGTGTTAGGGTTAGGTTTATGTTACAGGTTAGTGTTAGGGTTAGGGTTAGGGTTATGGTTAGGTTTAGGGTTAGGGTACAGGTTACGGTTAGCGTTAGGTTTAGGGTTTCTGTTCAGGTTAGGGCTAGGGTTAGTGTTTGGGTTAGAGTACAGGTTAGGTTAGGGTTAGTGTTAGGTTTAGGG